>CM056168.1:50019635-50289753 GCA_029691765.1 Entomobrya proxima
GCTTCCTGGGAAACGGAGGCGTATTTAGATTGAGCTATATTATGTTTCAATTCATTGCATTTCCATTTTGGTAAAAGGAATGCCACTTTATTACACGCAGCAAATCGTTTTTCAACCGCTTTAGTTTGAAGCTCTTCCAGTGGCTCATTTACGGTGCATGTTTTCCCAGTTTGTATCTTGTTTTGAAAAGTCTTCACAATATTCAACGACTCGGGCAACAAGCTAGAACTATTAAACAACATTTGTTCATGGACTGATATAGCACTCCTGTAACCGTTTTTACGTATACGAGATTGATAATGGCGCTGTAAATTTGTGTATAGAAATGTGTACACGGAGTAGTTTGTACCTGCATATCGTGTGCCCCATTTAGAATAAACTCTAACAGTTAAGTTGTGTGTATTCACCAGAGTTTCGGTTGTGTTCAATTCTCTTAAGGGATATTTCCACATACTGTAGTCATATTCGGTAACACCCAACATATAAATAGTAAATCCAGCATGAACTATAGTTTCTAGGCGATCATAGGAAACGTGTTCTCGTACGGCGACAAGCTTTTTAATATTTTCACTTTTGTAACCGTTACTCAAAATTAAACCAACAAACAAATAAGCAGCTAAAACAATTTTACGAGATTTTAAATGTGTTATGGCGTCACTTTGTTCCAGAATGATTTTCAAAAAACTAGTGAAATTTTCATGACCTAATGTAAGTTTGCTCCATCCCGCAAACACTACACACGATAAGAATATACCAAGCCAACACAACCAGTCATATACGTTGTATAGTTGTGCAAATGAAATCGGATAAGTTTCTGGAGCAGCACACACTACAATTCCGTATGTTCCTAGAGGAGTGGGTATACTGGCGCCATAAAACCAAGATAGTTTGGCATCTTGAAAATAAATTCGAACAAATAATGGAAACTTAGTTTGATGATCGTCTATAAGGTTCCTGCTATGATGACATATGGTTAGGGAATTTGAGCGATACGAAATATTTCCCAGAACGGCAAATAACGCGTTTAAATAAGCAACACTGGTATCGGTTTTTATGTTCTGGATAAAGATTCTTTTGTTGGACACTTTACATTTATTTAAATACCTCCAGAACACAAAGTCATTTTTAGTAATATCAGAAATATACCAATTGTTCACTTGCACTTTGAAACCTTGATTATCTATAAATGCAATACTCAGTTGCTTCCAGTTTGAAACTTCATAGCAGCTATAACTACTCCAAAGATCGGAGTCTATACATACCTTTTCCACAACTATATATTCTGAACTCTTAACACTTGCAAAAGCAAAAACTATTACGTGGTTTAAATGAAAACTTCCTCTGAGTGGGTTGTAACTTGTACAGTCATAATGATGTACACAATCTCTCCATGACTCAAGCAATCCAGTATCATAAATAATGTTAAGAACGTACACAGGTAGCGTAGGTGAAAGTGATTTATCATAGCTTGCCATTGAAAACTCGTAATAATCATTAGTATCGACATCGTAGTTCCATATTTCATGATATCGTATGGAAGACTTACTCCTTAAACTAACTTCGTATGGAGAGGTAATGTGTTTGTATGGGAATAAAGATATTCTTAACTCACAGTTCCAAGGTTTTGATCGGATTGCAAATTGCATAAATTGAAACCTAGTGCAAGTTCTGCGTAAAACATAAATGTTGTGCTCTTCAAGCAAACAACAGTTTGGTAGAGCAATATGAGACCTGTAAAAGTTTGGATTTGCAACAAATTCTTTAAATACCCACAACGGATTATCTTTAAAATATTGTTTTTCGTACAAATGTCCAAAAACGGGCATTCGGGTAATGTAGGGCAAATATAAATTGGATTTTTGAATTATATCAACGCTCTGAAAATTTGTAATATGCACAATGCAGTTTGAATGTTGAAATGTTAAAAGTATACCTTCAATATTAAAATAAATTGGTTTAGTTGTCTTTGTAATAAACTTAATAAAAGTCTTTTTGCCCTCTGAACAGGAGCTTGAGCTCAAGTTTTGCAGTTTAAATTTATATTGTATTTTCCGAACCTTAGTAATAGAAATTGGAATTTTGTGCACAAGTATTATACAGAATACCAATAAATTCGAAACCCGTATTTTCATCATGTTTTAAATAAACATATAGAGTGACACAGAATGTGTACAAAAGTCAGCAAAATTTAACTGGATTGTATCAAAATACTTTACTTTTATATTACACTAGTTTTCCTTCAGAGTTTTGTAGTTTTATGCGAATTGAAAATAATGAAAATAATATAGTCAGAACATTTTGTATGCGTATTTGTCTGGTAAAACACAAAACCAATCATAAAATAAGCACCACTTACATCGAAAATTCAAACAATTTTTGTTAGATTAAATTTGACACTCAAGACATTTCAAAATGTATATTAACAAATAAACATTTTGATTGTATAAACATTGTAATTTCAAAGCGGCCAAAGTACATTTCGATTATTTGTGGGGGATTGAACAAAAAGTGTTTTTAAGAATGCTGCCTTTGGTAAGAAATGTATTATTCCACGCGCTTTTTAAATTCAAGTCAACAATTAAACTAAAACCCACTTTCAACTGTTCCGCATAACCTTTCGAAAATTTTCATGTTTAAACTGATGTTTTAATAAAGACCAATAGTCCTGATGAGTGGCTTTAATCTCTTATGGCCTGAATTTGTCTTTTACAATTCGAGTAAATGGAAATCAATTGAATATTACATAAATAAACTTGTTATTTTTGTATAATGTACATTTGCACGTATATTCTGCTTAACCAGCTTACAGTCCAGGTCATACTTTTGCTTTTTGCTTAACATTATTCCTTTTAACCAGAGTATCCGAATTACTTTCAATTTGTAATTGAAATACAAAATACAAATTACAAATTACATTTATAAAAAGAAAGTAATTCAATTACAAATTACAATTACTTTGTTTTCTGGAAATGTAATTGAATTACAAATTACCAATTACATTGGGTACAAAAAATATTTCAATTACAATTACTGAATTACTTTTCAATTACAAGTGCTGAGGATCTTTTGGACATTTTAAATTCATTTTCAAAATGATCCTTATTTTACTGAAGAGTAGCTAAGCATTCGAAGAGATCATCTGCCAGCCTTGATCTTCGAGGTCTCAAAATTAGAGACCATTCTGAAGGAAAATATAAAGTATTTTAATGTTGTCCTTAACAAACAGCTTTTGCTCATCTAGATAATTTACAAAGAACATTATATCTTGAGACACTGCAGAGCCTTAACTTTAGTTGATAAAACACCAGCAATTAGCAATAAATATCAATTTACAAGCACAGGTATGTACTTTTGTAAAATGAAAGGCAAGCACAGAATCTGCATTTGGCTAGATTAAGTCAAGAATTAGCATCCCAGCTCTATTGTCACGTTGAGTACTTGTCCCAAAATCGCAATATCGAGGGACCTTTTACGGAAAAATATAAGTGCAACCCAGTTCAAAATACGGAAAGATATAAGTGCAAACCAAATTGAAAAACGGAAAAAGATATGTGCTCGCCAGACTTCACGACGGAAAGAGATAAGTGCACAACAATAAGTTTCGAGAAAAACGCGAAAACATTTTTCAGACTTTATTCAGATATCGCCACTAGGTCACCAACAATCAATACTTTAATCATGCGGTAATGACTTGTAAAATTCATGACACTGATTAGGAAGAACATAAAGCATGCTTTGCAGGTCTTCAAACTTTCGTTTAGCGATGGGCAACCGACTAGAGTAGAGATTAGGAAAGACAGTCTCCGGATCCACACGGAATCTCCTTGGAAAAGAAACCCAGTTTTGATTGTGATTAAGTTTGTACTCGATAGTTCCTTCGGGATTATATTTAAGTTGCCTCAAATCAGTTACGTGAGGGTCAACTTTTCTTGAACCAGGCCTGATGCTCTTGTATGCCATCTTTACAGAGTAATTGACAAAATCCGAATGCAGCATTGTTTTCACCGCATAACCTCCATGCTCTCTCCTGGCAGTTTTACAAATATTTACATAATCCGACGGTTTGTAAATTGAAACTCCTTCAAGTTTGTTTTCTATCTTGGCATGAACTGAATCCACCTCCATTTGCGTATGACCTTTCTCCAAGTATTTTTGAATGACCATCTTTTTATGCTTGACTGCATAGTGGAGAAGCGCATTGGACATAGTAGCATTTCTATTCTGGTTAGTACATCCATCCGAGAATATTACAATAGGCAAGTTATCATTGTAATGCTGTTCCAAGAATGAAACTAAGCAGGTTGCAAACACGGGGGCAGTTAGTCCAGCTTCAGACTCATTCCATAAAAAGCAGGTCACATCCGCACTTGTCAAATCAAAAACTGTAAAGTTGTGCACTATTAACTTTGTCTTGTAGTACATTGTACTAGCGGTTATCACTGGAGACAAAAGAACTTTCTGCATATCCATGGTGACTACGTGAATTTCACCATTTCTTGCTTTATCTTTGTCGGCCTTCTTTTCGTCTCTTGCTGCGTTCTTCCGTACAATGTGTTCATCGAACTCCTCTTGTGACAAGTTTCCAGTGTTAAAGCTTGTGCATATGTCACACATATCTTTTTTTGGCTGGTGAACCGATATTTTCATGGCATCCACAATTTTTAGAAACGTATTGTAAATGATTGGCAACACTCCCTCCTCTGAACACTTTTGACAAAATACTTCGTAAAGCTGGGCAACTGATCGAAAAACTGGCTCCAGATATTTACGTTTTGTATCCTTCCGGCAATAATGACTCTCCAGTTTTGGAATTGAACGTAAAAACCTCCTTGCAAAGTCAGTATCTCCTCCTTTCCGAACAACTGGTATTTTTCTTTCCGAATTCGGGTTAGATTCCGTTAGCCAATTATAAAGTTGCTGATTTCTAATTGCCAAAGTGTTTAAGAACATAGACTTGCATACTTGTTTCCGTACTCCATTTAACTTGAGATAGTAGATAAATGTGCCGTTTTTCCTTGTGGGTCCTTGTTTCTTCTTACAACGACGTGGCACTGTCCGGTCCACAAGTGTTTTTACATACTCCTTCTTCTCTCCCCAGTTAAGTTTCCAAAAGCTTTTAAATAGCTGACACCGCAGGTCCTCCGAAAATTCATTGCAAAACCTTACTTTACACTTCCGGCACTTCGCTGACTGACAGGCTTTTCCAATTTTCCGTGCTTCTCTAGGTGCATCCTGTGGGCTCCTGCGCTTTTTTGTACTACTGTCAACCACTTTGGAAAATCCCACGTAGCTTTGACCTCTCATTCTTTTAAGTTTGTTTGCATCCCGAACGGACAACTTCCGCTTTGGACTAACTTCTTCATCCACGCTATTATCGTCCTGATAAAAGTTAACAATATAGCTTAACAGTGACATTTTGCACATTACGACGCAATGACACATATTTTTTATAAAAACTCGGTAAGATCATTAACGAATCGTACAATATGATGTGGTGCCGACAATAAGTCTTCAACAAACTTCAATCCTGGACTTGTAGACTTATCTGCAACTAGGTTTTTGGAGTAGGTAGCATATCCATTTCCATTGATTTCGGAAACTGGGCGCGCCATTGGTTTCCTCTGAACGTTTGCTAAAGAGTGTCTGCTGGAACCTTTGACAACAGCTCCGGACGGGTTTTTGGAATACCCTACCTTTACATGTGGTTCCAAAGTTCCTTTGGAACTTCTTAATTTTCGATGCGATTCTGGGTGTAAAGGAATAGTAATTATTAATATTTTTAAAATTGGGTACAACTATGACAAAGTATAAACTGGTTTTTAATAATTCGTGTTGGATACCGATTACGGGAACGCCACTCTCCTCACAGGCAGCATTTAATTCCTCTAGAGTAAATGTCGCGTCTGCTTCATCCAAACTTTCCAATTCCGTGTCAGAAGTATCAGTGTCCATTTTAGTCGGAGTACGTAATAAATATTTAAATTAAACTGTCAAATTTATAATTTAAGTTGTTTCAGGTATTTAAAAACTGAAATTATTATGCTGAACGACATGCAAAGAGCTGAACCTGTCTGCTCAATATTCAGTTGCATTGTAAAATGGGTATATTATACTGAAGTCATATGATGTGGGTATCAAAATGTAGAGAATTTTATGGCGGTTCTAATAGTGTAAACATCTCAAATCACCCCAACTATGCACATATATCTTTCCGTCGTGAAGTCTGGCGAGCACATATCTTTTTCCGTTTTTCAATTTGGGTTGCACTTATATCTTTCCGTATTTTGAACTGGGTTGCACTTATATTTTTCCGTAAAAGGTCCCTCGATATATTTCTTATTCAAGATCATGATGTCCATTTTTTCAAATGCATTTCGGTAATAGTAATTCAATTACAATTACTCAATTACATCGTTTTGAAAAATGTAATTCAATTACAATTACTCAATTACATCGTTTTGAAAAATGTAATTCAATTACAATTACTCAATTACATCGTTTTGAAAAATGTAATTCAATTACAATTACTCAATTACATCGTTTTGAAAAATGTAATTCAATTACAATTACTCAATTACTGTAATTGTAATTGAAAATGTAATTAATTACAATTACAATTAGTAATTCGGATACTCTGCTTTTAACGATTGTCTTCTCCAACAATCTTTACCACCAATGAAAGCAAAATATTTATAGCATGAATTTTTATGTTTTGCACTTATGCATAACAAACGTATACACAAATTAGCAAAATTGTTTTGATAAATATGTCTCATTAGCACATTAAATCAATATATCATAATACCATCTTTATATAAAAATCACTATGCTAGAGACAATACACGACCTAGACACAATTTCAATGGGGTAACATTTACCTTATACATCGTATACGTGGCCATCTATTTATATATTTGGCACAATTTAATACAACATGGACAACATTTTGTATCATGAAAATTAAGTCTACAATGCAAGTTTATTACCTTACAGAGCTACACAACGGAATGGAATGAATAGATGATCATTCAGAAAATATGATTCTTAAACAAAGAGCATTTAGGCAAATTGGTACTAGGTACCTGTACAAAAAAATTTTGAACAATCTAACTAAAAATTGTAATTTTTTTTACCAAATGATTTCTTTGCATCATGCATATTTTAATGTGAACCTGTTCGGTTCAAAAACAATTCTTGCACCATGCTAATCGAATCTGAATCCAAATTTTTAAACAGTTCCTTCATCTCACTCCAACTGGCATTTTTCCAGTAACCTTGACAAATCGGTACTAAATCCTTTTCTGCTTTGTTCATCCTGTGCCTTTTTGCTATGATTAATAACTGAACACAATTTTGCATATTAGCCATTGGACCCATTGCGTGGTTCAAAAATTCCTGAAGATCCTCTAGTAAATATTTTTTTGCCGAATAGACAAATTCTTCAAAAATATCAGAATCATTCCAGTTTGGGGACAGTCTGCCAGCTTCCATGTACATCAATAGAGCTTCCAATGTTTTGCCAGATATGTCATTAATCCTTACCAAACCTTCTTGTGATACCGGCGTTGGAGGTTGGAACATTAAAAGAAATACTGGGCTACGTGCCATTAGCATTTCTCGGTCCACCAAAAACTCCTTGTCATCTCTGGAGACAAGTTTGACCAACTTTGATGGAGTATTTTCATTGTTTTTGGACGCATTTAAAAAGTCGCTTTGCAACTTTTTGCGAAACTTTGTTTCAAACTGTGCCATTAAACTGGGCAATGTCATGGTAAGATCCGGAATGCTAGTAGCTTTTAAATGAAACAGCGTGACTTCTATGTCCAAAGTCAAACTGCCGTCGGCGTCTATCTTAGGCAAATAATGTATATTATCACCTTGGGGAAATAAACGCATGGTATAACCCGAACGATTCTTCCGTGAAAGCATATCATGAATAGAATCTAAAAATGTATATAAATAGTTGTCAAATTTAACAGTTCACTAATTCTAAAAACATTACCACTAGTTGAAATTATTAGTATGCGTTTACCGGGTGTTTTTTTGTTCGGTATTCCATTCTTTAGTGGTACCGAAATATAAATTGATGAAGCGTCCCCAGTATATTCTCCATCCAAAGCAATTGTCAAACATATCCAGTTGCTATTTCGACATATATGATCAAGTTTACATGCCAAATTGCACTTCCATTTGGTAGGCAAACCAATGGTTTCACCCATTCCAAACAGAAACTGTTGCATGTTAAGAGCTTCATTTGACCATCGAACATCAGCGTAGTTGACAATTTTCCAGTTAAAGCGGTACTTTTCCGCTGGGGTCTGTAATGTTATGAGGGAAAATAGTTATTGAATTTTTGTTTTATTCAAGACTTGGAAATGCCAAATTGGAAACAAAAGAGCATGAGTTACCTGGCTTTGTATTGATTTGTTTGTAGTCATCATTTTGGCTTTTTCTTTTCTTTACACTTTCACTAACCAAATATTTCCAGAAATGGCTATAATTGTATATTCAAATTTGCTAATTTGAATAGAAAAGATTGTTTTCCAAAAAAAGATTGGAATGTAAAAACAGGAATTAGAAACTGATTTTAATTACAACAGCTCCATATGACAAACAACAATGTGCGACACAATGCACAAATATACATAATGAACACAATATCATTTCAATGCATTTTTCTAGATAGAGTGCATGCATGCATTCACAGAATGAAGGAAGAGTGTGAAGAATACCAACACACAACAATATTGAGCCTGTGTCAAAAACAGAAAACTCCGCAATTTATTCTGTACTGTATACTCACACATGTGTACTTTTACCTTTTCAGAGTTTTTAGAAAGGGTCAAAAAATCATAAATAAAAGGGATTATGAACTATGCGATGCAGGATGGATGTTAAAAAGACCTGTTTTCTCGTGCTCACGTGCATTTGCTTTTAGATTGGAATGTAAGGATAGTAATGCATACCCTTGATCATTTTCTGAATATATATATCCTCGAAGGTTGTTCAGGAAAGCTGTGTTCATTTTTGTTCAAATATTAAATATTTTTTATGCATACATTTACATGAAGTTGATTATCCCTTAAACCATACCAGTGTATGCTGTTATGAAAGAAAATAGTTTTGATGTTTCATAGCTCTAAAATTTCACTGAAGAATTTCCTATGCTTTTAATTGTAATATACGGCTCAGCATTTATGAAACATTTTTTTAAAAGAAGCAATAAGCTGATGTGGTAGGCATTAAATAGGTTTTATTAGTACTTATTTCCGTATTTCTTTTTATTTAAGTCTTGTTCTTATCAGAATTATATTATTATAACTAATATTTCCTTTAAGATTACTTGATTGCAAAGAAAGCCGTATACAAGTAACAGTTGTTTCAATAAATGTAATATCTGAACTTTATGGATTTTTGTACATAAAATGTATTCGTAAAAGTAAATATATGATCATTACTATTACCAATCATCTAATTCCACCTTTCTAAAAAACTCCATCATTTCCAAAAAACCTGCATCTACCAAACGAGCCTTGCAATATTTCATCAAATCCTCTTCGGCTTTGTTCATTTTAAACTTTCTAGCCAAACTCAACAACTTTCCGCAATTTTGCGCAGTACAAATTAATCCCAGTGCTTGATCCAAAAATCTTACCAGCTCTTCTATCAAATATTTATCAGACGCATAGGTCAATTCCTCAACAACTCCAGAATCTTTCCAGTTGTCTAGCAGCTTTCCAGTGTGCATGTAATGCAATACAACTTCCAAAGCTTCGCCAGAAATGTCATCGACCTTCACCTCACCCTCGTGCGCTTCTAACAATGACGTTTCAAACATTGACCGGAAAACTGCACTCCGAGCCGCAAGTATTCCGCGATTTACTAAAAACTCCCTATCATCCTTGGATACAATACGAACCATCATTGGAACAGGAGATTGTGGAAACGGATTTTTAAACATGTTTGTCAAATCCTGAAGTAGCGTTTGGTTAAACTTGGGTTCAAATTTGGACATTAGTGTGGTCAAAGGCATGTCAACTTCTGGAGTCTGTGCAGCGTCAAAATTGAACAAGTGAATTTCAACGTCAATTGACAGGCTTCCATCGGCGTCCAAGGGAAGCGCTTTCTGATTTTCCGGTCCAGTGCTGGATACAGGTATAACCTTTTTGTAGCCGTAACCAACAATTTTAAGCATATCTTGCATGGTAACTGGAAAAACATTTTTTATGGTTTGAATGTATAAAATGCAATGCAAGTAATTTTTGTATTTTCTTACTACGACCGTTGAAGTATCTGCCATTATCAATTTTAAATGAAAATGTGCACAGCACTTTGGAAGCATTTCCTGCGCTAAGTTTGTCAAGCTGGGCATAAGCGCCTATCCAATCCTTCCCATCCGCCTGTTCACAGACAAGATAAAATTTCCACTTGGTAGGCAGACTAATGGTAGAACCCATGTTAAAGTGGAATTTTTGTAGAGCTACTGCTTCCTTTGAGTCTCGAATTTTGGCAAAGTGGTTAATCTTCCAGGTAAATTTTTGCGTTTCTACAGGCATCTAAAAAATCATGCAAGCAGTTAGTGAAGTATTTTTTATTGCAAATTGTAAAATATTTATGTAATCTGGTTAAATTACCTTGCTGATTACTGTTTGGTGGAAAATTGGATTGGCCATATTTGCACTTTTGTCACGGGATATTTCCAGTTTTTAAGAACAGAATATTGTTTTAAACTCTGAGGTTTTTTAGCTAAAACTACTCAACTGCGTTGGTTATAAAACTGAGCATGAGTTTATAGTAATATTTTAGAAACTTAATACAAATATCTGTAAATAAGATATACTTGTAAACACTACCGCTTTATTTGAAAAATTAATAGATTTTCAATTTGAAAATTTCAAAATCAATTTTTTAAATAAACTGTCTAAATTTGTGCTTGAGAATGTTGAGCAGAGTAATAATAAATACACACCAAGATGAAGACACATTGAAGTCCCATCTGTTTTGATATCTTTACATGGAAAAACCCCTACATGCCTTAATGGTATGCTTTAAAATCCGGACCTAAGGAAATAATGTTGTCGTAATACAAGACAATATTTTCCTTCGCGTACTCACGCACTTTCAGTAACAGGTAGAATACATGCGTACTTAAAGTGCATTCATTGTGAATGCACAGAAGTTCATAAAGATTCTTTTCTGTGAATAAGTAAGATGCACTGATTTATTTGAGAGTGAAACGTGGGCAGTATATGTACTGCTGGATTTTAAAGGGTTCTAAGCCAAGTCCAGCAATCTGCTCTGCAGTAAGCAAGCGCACGTAAGGGTTTTGGTAATTTCCACATGGCTGGCGTATTTAGTGATGCTGAATACCCCTAGAAGCCTTTTCATCCTTTCTTGCTTTACTATTCAACCAGAGCAATTTCAATGTAAATCTATTACAGAAACGATTTCCGAAAATGCAGAGTTAAATGAAATGCAATATTCAGTACATTAATGAAATATATCAAACTTGGTTAAATATTGATACATGTTTATTGTACCTATAAAAAACAGCTTAGGGTACATCACGACCATTAAATGTAATAATGATGATTAACGAAACTTGCAAAGTTTAAGGACGGTTAACGCATTATCATTCAGGTGTAAAACATAATTACTTAATACTATTTCATTGATAACGCGTTTGTTTTTACATTGGTTATGGTCAGCTTCAAGACAATGTTTCATGCTTATGTGGAATTTATGAGTTTTTCTGAAAGACCATTTGAAATGAATTGGGTTTAGCTGCATTTTAATTCATCAATGCAATAATTTCAGACGGCTGAAATTTCAGATTTTTAGATTAGGAGGTCCCTTAAGCTTTTTACAATGTACATATAATTCCTGAAAAGTGTACCCTCAATACATTTTCTAACATGTACAAAATTTTACTTTAATGTCTTTTAAATTCTTTCTGCTGGTGTAAAAAGGTCTTAACTAGCTTTGGTAGATGAACCAAGACATAAGATATAACCTTTTTCAAAACTTGAAATTTATGCTTTACACGCATTTCTAGATATAAGGAGCTTCTAATTATAAATGCATTCTAGAGTTAATCTCCAGAGCTGTGTATAAAATATGGAATTTTACAAGAATTTTACATTTCAGCTTTTATGTAGTCAGTTTGCTGTTTGAGCTAAAAATATCCAACAAAGCTCGGCTTGCTTGCATCGGAACTATACTGGACTAAGAGGGAACTCATGGTATAAGTTGCTGGCCTTTCTGCGAATAGAGTACTAATTTGGTCACAGTTTTGTATAAAAATGTGATGAATGCCTTGCATTAATGCCATTCAAAATCCGACCTAGCGTGTACGTTGTTACCCTTCCGTTCATCAGATTTGATATTCATTAGCATTCTTAACTACAAAAACAAATCATGCAGTATTTTATCATGCAGCAAGGTGTCATTTTCTCATTAGATTACAGAAAACATATTCATCTTCTAAACACAAAATGTACAGGGCATATAATCGCGTTCTGGTCCGGGATAAAATTTATCAACCTGAAAAAAAAGAGTAGCTAAAGTGAATAATTTATACACATTTGGCATATTTATTTAATTTTCACCTTCTAAAAATGATAAAAATTAAACTGCGTGATAAAACCTGCCCTATTTCTGGCTTAAAATCTTATTGCATTAGTTTAATTACATTTGAAATTCGAAACGCCTCCAGGTACTTTTTGAATACTCTGCATGTTCAATTCTGAAATACGTACGTTAGCTCTAACAAACGCCCAAGACAACGAAATACATACTGGTTTCCTAAAATTTGAGAAATCCTTTTGGAAACTTTAATCTCTTTTAAATATTATGTTTCGAATTTTTATGTTCCTAGTACTAAGTACTGATAGTTTTTCCGCTTGCTCACCGCCTAATTTTTTGGCTACAGTAGATACTCTTAAACAAGCATTAATTGCAAAATCAGATTCTATTAACCCCGACAACACCCTTTTTTACGATAAAATTATAGAAGACTGGAGCCTAGATGGCAAATTTGGAATCATTCAAAACCTGGATAGCATACTCCGTCCTTTCAGAAATAAACATTGTCTCATTACAATTACAAACTTCAGGTCAGTGAACATTCCGGATTTATTTCCACAACCCTATTGGCTTCGAAGTTTGGTACCAACCTTCGAAATGTGCTACTCTAAAAATTGCCGTTTCAATAGGTACTTTGGCGAATACAATATAAACTGGTACCCCAGGAACTTGGCTGCTTCAAACCACTCATTAAATGAACGTCAAAATTGCCAACATTCAAAACATTTGATTGGAAACACAAACCCTACTCACATATATTGTGCGCAACTTAAACTGAACAGCTGGGTCTCAAACGCAAGAAGTTGTTTATGTTTTGCAAGCATAAATATACTTGTGCCTAAATATTTTGAAACCGTATTGCCGTATGCGGAATGGTATATACAATCAGAAACAATGATACTGTCAAATTTACGGACACCACAGGTTTTTCATTTTTTCGTGGAAGAGTGGCACACTAGTCAAATTCTGGGAGCGTATCAAACTCTTTGTATAGACAAGTTAAATAGAGAAATTAACAACGTTTATGTTTCTGTATTGATTGTACCAAAAACACAAATGGAAATCCAAACCTTCCTTGTCCACAATCTCGTTATTTGGAGACTCAAAAAGATTAAAAATAACAAATTTAGTCACAAAGTTACAATTAGTTTGGCAACTTGGCAGCAGTTACAGAACCTGAAAGATCTGGAATCCTTTGTATATAATAAAGTGGAAAGTATTTGGTACTTGACAACTCCACCAAATGTTCCATTTGGCCAATATATTACAAGCTGTTCACCAAACCATTACAATGTACAAAATAAGCACCTATCATTTGGTGCTATTAAGTCTCCAATTGTCCACTTCTACGAGTCCTTGATGGATTTGTTTGGTGACATAATGAATCCAGGTAACCGTTCACTTAATGTCTATTGTCAAGATGAGCGGGTAACGTTATATCAAACCAATGATCAAATTTTATACCCAAGGTTTCTTGTAAAGGAATATTCTGGAACTCCAAATATGTCTGTTCCTGCATATTACATTGAAACTTTGCACAAGTTGCTCGTTCTCAAATTTTTAAGCTGTGGAAAGCCAAACCAGATTAGTCCGTATCCCGTTCATGAATTCGTATGGGTTTTTGATATCACGTTTTGGATTATTCTATTTGTAGTTTACCTGGCTGCCGTACCAGTTCTAATAGCAGTATTAGCATACACACGACGAGTAAGGTGGAGCAAGGTTCCAGCTTACCTTCTAGCAGGTTGGAAAGTCCTAACTGAGCAAGGTGATCCAATACCATCCTCTCTGATTGAAACAAACAATCGACTGCGCTATATAGTTGCCGGTGTTCTGCTAATGGGCATTGTTATAAGTAATGCATACAAAAACAACAATGTTTACAACATGGTTCAACCTAGAAAATACCTACCATACGCCAAACTACAGGAGCTAATCGATTCAAACTACACTGTGTATATCCGACCGCAAAGCATTACCCTGTCAGCATTTCTAACCGCTAGTAGAGTATTCTTGCCTGTATTTACGCTACGACACCATATCATATTGGCGATGGAAAGTGGAGGCAGCGCTAGACTTCCAGGTCCACCAGTGTATGTGGTGAGATCGGAATTAGACTTTTTTGCAAGCTTAGTCAATAAGCGTTCAAATACTATGAATACAATTAATTTAAGCTTTGCAGTGCGAAGCAAAATGCAGTTGCATTGGTCTTTAGTGCCTATTCTAAACCGTATGTTTCAAAATCTTGTTCATTTATACCAGTCTCCCCACATCAAAATGCCACCACCCATCGAGCTTGAAAAAACTCTAAAACAAACTTTTCTGCAAGAAGCGGACCTAGCTTTGTACAGTGAGCTGAAAGTTTGTAATGAAGTAGCCATCATGGCACCTGACTATATTTGTAAAAAATACGCAAGTGAGCTACGAAGAAAGGTCAAGTTAAGTGTGGATATTGGAACAGAAACCTTTGGCACTTTGTATATTGGTGTGGAACTTGTAGGCCACATGACAAAATTTATTCGTAAAAGATTCGGTGGAATTCAGTGGTCAGGAATTATTGAGTGGTGGATGAATTTTCTAAGTGAAAATCGAGCCCCACCAATGGAAGCTACCCTAGAAGTACCAACTATGAAAGGAAATATTCTAATGATATTTTTATTGCTAGTGTTTGGAAGCACATTTTCACTGTTTGTATTTGCGTATGAATTTGCAGATGTTGTTTATGAAAGGTTAAATATGTTGGCAATTTGTGCGTGCAAGCAACCTTGCAACATTATGCATAGGTTACTAGAAATGCTTAAAAAGTCCTGTGTTACTATGTGCTCACGTTGTAAAACACGGCGATGCCAAAAAACCATAGTACGAAGCTTGCAAAAGTGCTATAATGGCAGCGTAAATTTTCTTATGTGACTAGTATGACTGTAGTTGCAAATAAAAAAATTGTTAAGATGATGGTTGGGAACAAATTTTCTTGATTCTGTTAACAGGTGAAGATATGGCAGTTTGCAAAAATAGCTATTTATTTAATTGAAAATTCACACAGAGTACGAGTTTTTTAACCTAAAAGAGTACTACTTATTTTAGTCTTTTGTTTAGTGCGTTTGCAGACACATTAAAACCCTTAAGCACGTTTTTACAGAAACTATAGGAGTACAGTACATACTTTGTATCATTGCTTGGAAATTAAATGCAAACAATATATTTTGAATTTGAAAAAAATAAGATTATTTGTTCCATTAAAATAGTTTTTAAAACACAATTAGCATCTAATGCTTTTAAAGCGATACAAAAATGTGCTATTAATAAAATTAACCACTGAAGCGATTGTATCGATTTGCAAATCCACATATTTGTATGGAGAAAATCAATATCATCAATTCAACATAAATTTGTTAACAAGCTGCTATCTAATTATGCTAATTTTTAAAATCGCATTAACCGATACTTTTTAGGATTTGTCATTCTAATAGTAAGCTGCCAATTTTAACAAGCTCTAGCCAATAGCTAGAAAAACGGTATATTGTACGTTTTGGGACGCCGAATTTAATGGACTTAGTTCCATGAGTGTAATAGGTCCGGGTCCGGTACGGTCATGCATGAATATAACTAGTAAGTCATCTGGCTGCAAATTATAACTGCATAACTGACTTCATTTAACTTTCTCTCTCTTTCTCTTTTGTAACTTGTAAATTGCATAGTTTATCAAGAAATGCTAGTCAAAAGTAGATATTTTTTCTTAAGATGCTTTTCATTTTCCGGCAATGCTTTAACTGATTCGTCATAGTGAAACTGAATGCGTGAAGACGGCAAGCTACTGCAGAAATTCATAGAATACTGACGTTTGTAAAGAATTGTGTTACAATTAGAGCTGCTTTTATACTAATTCTTTACCGAGTGCTGACAATAAATTTTAAATATTGGAATTGAGCCAAGCCCAAGCATTGTTTTCAATTAATAGATTCTTTGAACTGCAATAAGACATCACTTTAAATATTATGAGTACAGTTTTAATAATATAATGTATTCATAACACACAGCTATGGCCTATTATATTAGTTTTAATGAATCATTATTCAGTTCCTGGAAACATGACTGCAAATTCCATGCTTGAAGAAACCATTCATGATCTAATTGTAAGTTTAAATCGATGATCAAAAAACGAGATCTCGTTTATTTCATTTATTCATGCTATCCAATGCGTCATCTATGACGCATTGGATAGCATGAATAAATGAAAAAAATTTCACAATTTCTTCATATTTTTGACTTTTTAAACCACACAAAACTTGTACAAATATGAGCTTGTTGCATCTTGGTTGTATTAAATTTTATGATTCAATAAAAAAATCGGTTAAAAGACCAACGGCGTGAAATGAATATTACGCTGAAATGACTATTTACGAAGTCACGTCACACTGGTCACTAGTCACCTGTCACAGGTGACCTGTGCGTGCAAATTACAGCCATTCTATCTTGGATTGGATCGTCGTCTACTTAAATCTTTTACCTTTAAAGTTAACTGTTTTCATCTTATCAAGATTTCCAAAGTTATTTAAACGGGTTTGGGTTTGCAGTTGGTAATATGTCATCTGCGGACATGAACATTGTGAGCGAGGCGGGGGATGAAAGGGAGGAAGATGGGGAGTCCACCGCAGCAAGTGGCTGGAACCCTGGGAAGGTTATCAAGGCCCAACACATGGTTATCAATGAACTGCAGCAGCGTGTGGACACTTTGGAAAAGAGGAATAAGCAGTTGGTTAAGGAAAATGAGCAGCGGACTAAAATGCTGGAAACGGAAAATCGGGAGTTAAGTCGGAAGAATAAAAAGTTAATGAAGAAGTTGGAGGGGCGGAGGAGGAGGATGGGGGATGACGAGGAGGAAAGTGGAAATCGAGTGGAGGTCAAGGAGGAGCCAAGTGACGACGCTGTGTCCGAAAACGATAATGGTGGAACTGGGTATGTGACCATTGGCTTGGTTTTGTTTAGAGTTAATTGCTTGGATTAAATGGATTAAAATTCGTTTTTTTAGAAACCGGAGGAGGGATGCACCAAGTTCAGGAACCTCTGGAGGTAGATCTTTGGTTGGAGACAAGTGTAGGCCGTGTTCAGTGGTTTTGACAAAGTTGACGTTGGAAGAAATTGCCAAGGTTCGAAAACCGACAGCTTTGAAGCCCAAGAAAACCTATGCCAGAAAGGTCGAAAACTCCAAAACGGATTCATCAGAAGGGAAAAGCCATCGATTAATGATTAGTAAGCAGTGGGTCAATGACCATCCAAGACAAAAGGGCTACTTCAAGTGTTCCTGTGGAATGGACTTCCGATTGAAGAACTCCGCAAGATCTCACATCTCACTTAAGAACAACTCAATCCCTAACTTCTTCAAGTGCACCAAATGCAACAAGACATATGACCACAATTACCGTTTAAAGCGGCATTATCGCCTGGTTCATACACTGGAGTATGAGTGGGGTAAAGTTGTATGTGGAGTCTGTGGGCTTGAAACATTTGATTCTCTAAAAGAGCTGTGGAAACACAGGCTTGAGGTACATGGATTGAGACGCAGAAATAATAGCTAAATGATAAGGTATTGTTGCTTTACTTCCCGTTTTGGCAAATCGGTTAAATTAAGAGTTAAATAAACATGCTGTTTTCTTCGGAGACGTTCCAAGTCATTTTAATCTCAGTTTAGTTGCTTATTTGCTTAAGATTATTAGTAATAATTTATTACATGCATTTATATATATATACATACTTAATTGTTGGCCTATAATTTTATTTTTATTTGGCCAGCACTTATATAACTAAATCTCTGGAGTTGACAAGTCGTTTTGTTTTGCCCTACCTTTGTGTACTTTAATCTAATACAAATTGTAAGCACTAAGATAAACAGCGAAGTATTGGCCACTATAAGTATTGCCACAATAGCCAATAAATATTCTACCCTTGCTTCCCAATGTATGCTGGGTTTTGGATAAGCAACCAATGTCAAACCAATAATCTTGGAATTCCACTTGACTTGACACGGCGTGGACATCAAACCTTGTAGTCCACTTGTTACTTACTCTGCTTTCACATTTCTTTTGGAGCTTTGGCATACAAGGTTGCTTTTGTAATATGAGCATACAACTACAAGGTCATTGTTTGCAAACCTACATTACCAAATGGAATGAAGAGCTTATAGAATCCAAACGTCGGGCATATAACATGCTTTTCAAGCATTTGCCTGCGTACAGGGTATTGAAAATAATGTGCATTGAATACCGATTCCGCTTTTCCAAATTGATGGTGCCAAGCGTATTGTCTCAGTGCTTTCAGGACGAGGTGTTACCACATTGGAATAGACTCCCTATTACACATGGATTGGCTTTCGATCGAAAAGTTAATTCAAAGAAGAGGTTTACAAAGTGGCTAAAATCCCTTGCCGTTGTGCGGATTTATATGGAAGGTACCAACTTCTTTGAGACGCTTACCCCACTTAATGCTCTGGATTTTGTCATTGATCAAGTGGTGAGCTTGCACTAGTAATTCGTAGATTTTAAAGTTTATTAGTACCTTAAAGTTTGATTCTCCACCCATTAAATATGTCATACAGCTGCCGAAATAGTTAAATATTACACGTAAGTGAAGTAATATTAAAATTTGTAGAAGCTTGCTTTTGACAAGTTAATGTATAAAATATGCCTAATTAAGTACACTAAACTAGATGATAAACAATAAACCTTTAAAAAGTTTACATTTAAGCAATATTTCTGGTTAGCATAATAGGTTTAACCATATATTTTTTTATCAAACATTTGGTAAAAATTACACTTTGTATCATTATCAAAATATGCGATTCCTTAGTACACGGTAGTCGGTCTTTATGCCTTTAATTTCTTTTTTCACATTTTACTTTGTACTGGAATCTGAATATTGAAAGTCGTTGTTTAAAATTAAGATGTGTACAGAATTGCATGAGCCTGACGTCCGCCATAAGTATTGAAAACTGCGATAGGCCTTACATAAAATCGTTGTTTTTATCCAAAATTTGGTCCAGAACATTGAAGTTATGGCTCCTAAGGACGTAACAGAATTGCAGACACTATGTTCTGTACAACGTCATCACAAATCTTAAGTCCCAATATACTAGTTGACCAACCATACAACCCGAGTGCAACTCCAATTTTACCGACTGCCTGAAAACACTTCCGTTCTTTTTTGTTTCTCAAATGACGTCTCCAAAAGGTTTTGAATTTAATTCCATTTTCATACATTAAGCCATGCATCCCACAAATGGTTAATACAATTGGTAGAAAGAAACAGGTAAATAGAGGCATTATCAGATAGACCTGCAACGCCAGCTTGTCATATAATTGCAAACTTGCATATCCAGAACACGTTGCCAAAAGAATGCCTACATAGATTGTAAATGTTAAAAAGAAGCTTCCTACTTCCGTTAATATTTTGCAAGAGATTTGTGCGCAAGCGTAAATTTTGCTGGCTTTATAAAACCGATCCTTGACCACAAATGGATTTCTAACTTTTGCTGGTAAAGATGCAATATTCCATGTGAGAACAATTAGTCCTTCAGTGTATGCCAACAATAGCAGTACAAGTGCAAAACCTGCGTACACGTTATACGTTATCGGAACGCCATATAATAAACTTGCAAATAGTTTTACATGAATATGTGTTCCAAACTTTAATTGCAATGGATCAAATTGAACCGCAAATGGTAGGGCAAAAAATGTGATCATTGATACAAATAATAATGTATCAACACTAAGCTCTACAAGCTTGCAAACATATGTGGGAATCACAGAAAATTTTGTCGAACGTTTAAAAATTACCATTTGGTTAAATCCACTGATAAGAACGCAAGTATGTTTCTTCAAGCTCAGAAATAAATTAACATAAATCAAAATAAGGCAGAGTCCACACGTGTAAAATATTGCTTCGTCCATGTGGTATATTGTATACTCGTTAAAATGAATAAACAGCCAGAACAAGCGGCGTGGAACAAAGTATGCGTGAAATAGAAAACTAATTGCTATAAGAAGACGAACTGCTTTATGCTTTCTGTAATTGTACTTTTTAAGATTTAAACAAAGTTTTGATGCGTCTTGGGTCACCGCAAACGGCAATGCCATAAATGTTTGTGGGAATTTTATAAATCGTAAAGCAGAGGTTATGAGTGACATTTTAGAAGAAAAGACGCAATACTTGTGACGTTGGAACGTGAACTGTTGGAATAATATTTTGGAACGTGGGCTGGACAAAATACTTAATTTTTTATTAAATTGTCTATACAACATAATTATCGCCCGGTCAAATCTATATATTTGCTCATTAAAAAATCCACGCTCCAAGACTAGTAAGCAAAATCAACAAAAAGTATACATAACTTTAATAAACGGTAAAAATTATTTACAATAACATCTTGATTTGACATTTGCTGTTTCTAAAATATCCGTTGTAAAGGAACTTTCCTGTCCATATGTTTTTAACACTTTACAAAAACTATACGGAGTTTGGTGTATTTTATATTTTTGCCAACCATTTAGACAGACAGATAGACATGATTTATTTGCTTATTCTGTTTTTACGTTGGCGCTCAGCAAAAATACCAATCCATATCCAAAAAATATATTAGATTAATGATATCAATTTTCGTATAAAGAATATTTGATTTGGGAAATGTGGACACAAGAAAAAATATCTTTCATATATTTACAGAAAATTGATAGATAGATAACACAAACAACAAAACTAACTATGCGATATGAGGTAGGCTTATCGCATACCAAATAGTTACCATATATTTTTATATCAATACTAAATATATACCACATTCACGTTTTTGTATTCGTTGCCTAATATCCCTCTCATAAAAGGAAACAGCCCCGTGCATATACAATTTTTAAACAATATGTCCAGTGAACGGATCACCTTACTACATCAATGTTCGTTTGGAATGTTCTTTGCATGCCAAAACATTTTGCAATATACTTACCTAAATTATTAGACAGGCTCAATTTTGCAGTGAATATTGAGCAAGAATCAGTTTTCTTTCAAATGGAAGTCTGATGAACATACACAAGCATTAGTTTTGAATAGAGGGTTACAACCGCATAATACATAACATAGGTATATATTGAGTGTACCTCTTATAAATTACTATGTTGCAGCGTGCATTATATTAAGGGAGTAATCTTATCCCATAACTTTCGAAAATCAACACAACTTAGAAGTTCATACCATAATTTATGTATGTGTATCAGCAAAAGCAAGCTCACCACCTTATCAATATTACGACTTTTCAATTTCTGCAGCAGAAATTCTGCTTTCAGTAAAACGTATTCAAATTTTAAAAATGCGTGCAAATACCAGGTTGTTCACTTATTTAATTGCGTATATAATATCTTCCAAACGATGAAAGCTACAGAAACGATATTGGTATCAGTAGAAACAAGATTATATCAGTAAAAACAGCAAAGTTGAGACTTTAAATGCATTTTAAAAGCCAATCAATGATATACCCCGGCGTGAAGTAATTTTACTCAATGCATGCATATTATTTCATGCAAGAATATAAATATGCCATCTGACTGTAAATTATAACGGGTGGGTACATTTAACTAACAGTTCCAGTTTTTTTCATTCACGACACTCTCTTGAAAAACTTGTAAATTGTATAGCTTATCCAGAAATACTAGACATAAGCAGATATTTTTTCTTAACAGGCTTTTTATTTTCCGGCAATGTTAACGGATTCAGTATTTGAGAAATATGAAAAGAAAATCATAACGAAACTTAATGCGTGAAGAAGGTAAACTATTCCACAAATTAATAGAGAAATTCATGTAAAGAATTGTGTTGCAATTAAAGCAGCTTTTATACTAATTCAGTGCTGAGTACTGACAATAAATTTTTAAATATTTGAATTAAGCCAACTATTGTTTTCAAAGTCTCTTAGAATTGCAACAATAGCTCATTTTTAATTTTATGACGAAAGTTTTGATAAACAATAAAATGTATTCATGACACAAAGCTATGGCCTATTATAATATAGTTTTAATAAATCATTATACAGTTCCTGGAAGCATGACTGCAAATTGAATGCTTGAAACCATTAATGATCTAATTGTATGTTTAAATCGAAGATCAAAAAAACGGGATGATATGATTAATTAAAAATTCTGTTGTAAAATTAGCGCTGTAAAATGAATATTACGCTGAAATGGGCATTTATGTAGTTACGTAACAGTGTATCAAGTCACCTGTGCGTTCAATTAAAGCCATTTGGTTGTCTTGGGTCTTAGATTGTATAGTCGCCTGCTTAAATCTTTCACCTTTAAAGTTAACTGTTTTCATCTTATCAAGACTTATCAAGTTATTTTAACGGATTTCCAATTGATAATATGGCATCGGTGGACATGGACATGGTGAGTGAGTTAGGGAATGACAGGAAGGAAGATGGAGAGTCTAACGTTGCAAGCATGCGGAAAATTATCAATGCACAACACATGCTTATCAATGAACTGCAGCAGCGTGTGGGCACTTTGGAAACCCAGAATGAGCAGTTAGCCAAGGAAAATAAGCAGTTGGTCAGGGAAAATAGGCGTACACAGATGCTGGAGGACGAAAACCGGGAGCTAAATCGGAAGATTAAAAAGTTAAGGAAAAAGTTGGAGGAACGGAGGAGGGGGGTGGAGTTTGGTGGAGGGGGTGAGGAGGAGGAAAGTGGAAGTCAGATGGAGGTCAAGGAGGAGCCAAGTGACGACGCTGTGTCAGAAGATGACAGTAGTGGAACTGGGTATGTGGTCATTTGCTTCATTTTTTAGAATTAATTGCTTGATTGTTGAAGAATCTTTCCGGGATTGAAATTCGGTTTTTTTAGAAACGGGAGAAGTCGTCCATCGACATCTGGGACGTCCGGAGGTAGATCTTTGGTTGGAGGCAAGTGTAGACCGTGCTCGGTGGTGCTGACAAAGTTGTCATTGGAAGAAATTGCCAAGGTTCGAAAGTCACTTGTTCCAAAACCGACAGCTTTGACCTATGCCAGAAAGCAGGTGTCCAAGGTCGTAAAATCCAAAACGGATTCATCAGAAGGAAAAAGCCATCGATTAGTGTTTAGCAAGCAGTGGGTCAAAGACCATCCAAGACAAAAGGGCTACTTCAAGTGTTCCTGTGGAATGGACTTCCGGTTCAAGAACTCGGCAAGATCTCACATTTGGATTAAGAACAACTCAATCCCTAACTTCTTCAAGTGCAACAAATGCACCAAGACATTTGACTACAATTCCGTTTTAAAGCGGCATTATCGCGATGTTCATAAGCTGGAGTTTAAGTGGGGTAAAGTTGTATGTGGAATCTGTGGGCTTGAAACACTTGATTGTTACAAGGAGCTGTGGAAACACAGGTTCGAGGTACATGGATTGAGACACAGAAATAATATCTAAATGATAAGGTACTGTTACTTTATTTACCGTTTTGTTTGTAAAAGGACGATATCCAAATAGGGCCATTTTTGGCCCAAAAATTAAAAGTCGAGTTTTTGCTTTAGAATCATAAAACAACCAAAAAGAATCATTCTAGTGAAGGTTTCACGTTGATCTGACCAATATGTCAAAAGTTATGAAGTTTTGAAAATGACGTGTTTGGTGACCTGATTCGAGCTAAAGGTCAGCAACTGGATTTTCTTAAGTGACCATAACTTTTACACTACGGACCTGTGCTCAAAGGTTCAGGGGTCATTCGAGAGACTAAATATCAGCAATTACCATCCACATTTAGTTCTGTGAAAATGCTGTTCTTTCCATGATTTATGGGTGACCCATCATACATGTACACCGAAAAAATTCAGGTGTACACATTAAAAATCAGTTTGCACCTAAACGGTAAAAGCCACATGTCAGCAAGGTACATCAAAATGAAACACTAAGGTAGGGCTATTAGAAACTCAGTACCCTCGACGAGACTCCTTGTATGTTAAAAAATATGAAGATTTTTGTGCAATTTTGGCATAGTTTTTGAGTAAAACGGGACCGTTCTCTGTGGTCCTAAGGCTTCTGCGCAGTTTAGTATGAAATATGTGGTTAAAACAAACGTAGGTGGAAGCGATTATATTGATTGAACAAAGTTAGGTTTTAGTCACTACTGATTAGAAATATTCCAATGTTTTTGCTATGACGTGTCTAAACCAGAAACTTTGTGGCAGATAGGAATTTTGTTCACACGACGCAATATTCAGTTCACTACTTGATTTTGTAGCTAAGAAAATCGTGTTTAAAAGTTTCGAAAATGTGATAGGCTAACACCCAAAGCATTTAACATAATATATGTTAGTCTTCGTTTAAAAAAGATACATACTTAAAATACTTAGACTTTTATTGAAAAATATTACAAATTATATTGTATTGTAGGAACAAAATATAATCATAGAAATATTGCTCACAGTTTACAAGTTCTTCCATAACTTGCCGTTTTGCAATATAAAAAAGTGAAGAAATCACAACTTTTATTCAAGTATGATTGAATGGAAACATTAAAATTGCATCAAAGATTCTTCTCCTAGCAACAAAAAGTATGCAAGGAAAAAACTTGTGTCCAACTTACCAAACCAACCGAACGACTGAGAGACATGTCGCATTGCTTTTATTTGCAACAGTTGTATCCGAGCGTTTCCAGTTTTTGTTTTAGAAAACAAAAATCTAATGTTTTGAACTTGGCTTTTAATAATATTACTGTGGTACTCCACATGCTGACGAAAAATGTTTAACAGAGATACTACATATACCAAAATTGAAACAAATGAATAGCAGACAGTTAAGTAGATCAAGTACGTTAGCAAACCAGCAACCAGGCATGGATTACCAAACTCCATAATGCAGATGAAAAAGTTAAATATGCTGAGAAATCAAAGTATGATTGAGAATTAGCAAAAATAATACGAAATTGGTTGTAAACATGTGTGAACTTGTCAAAATTATCTATATGATTTGCGAATATGTCAGCAATTCCAATATTTCTAGTAACTGATAGAACGTTAACAGTCAGGACGAAACTGCAACTTCTGCAGAATTCAAGTAAAAGCGGGAACTGCAATATTACTCGAATAATTCCTGACGTCCATTTTATGCCTACCATATTTTTATTGACTCCGAAAAATAGTGCTGTGTTACAAAATAGAGCAAGTCCAAACCAGAAAACCCGCAACCAACTGGTAACAGTAAGCACAACAATGCGCATAACGGAATATGAGCAAACGTTGTTGCTTCCAAATACTTAGGTTTTGCAGGTAGCCTAAACAGTTGAAATTCTGTAACAGAAAAATTACATAAATTTATTTATCACTTGGTTTCAGAGATGGCTAAACCCGCGGGATTCCACGTTTAAACCCGCCGGGTTGGGTTTTAATGGGTAATAACGGGCATTAATTGGCATTAACGGGTTTTATTTTCAAGGATAGGATATAGGATAAGCAAGTCAAGCAAGTAGGCATGCAGGAAAAATGAATGCAGCAGCCTTGACAGCAGCAGTTTTCCCTTGCATTTGCTACCTAGTTGATTCATCTCGGTAGGCATGCGTTTCAGGAGCAGATAAGCTCATAATAAAGACAAATATGCTTAAGGACCCATTTCAATCTTCCCTTCGCGGCAGAAACACAAGAGCAAGAACCAAAATGAATGCATGCATTACAATACAACTGCGCGTTGTCCCATTTTCATCAGCTGATAGTTTGGCTAACTTGTATTTTTATAACAATTTTTTACGATGAAACGGTTAAATAATCATTCGGCTTTAATTCAGTACCAAAATTACATTAATTGGTGAAGTCTGGAAGAAGATATGGAATTTTAAAAAGTTGAAGAAATCTTCCATTTACCACAATGTATTTTATACTTCATTCAACTTGTTATAGCTAGTACACCAAGTTGATTTTCATTTTGATGTTTAATTTTTTAAGTAAATTAAAGTATGATCTCGCTTTTCATCGTTACAAATCCTGCTAATACCTCAATTCCGAATTAAAAATTTCAAACAATTATAGTTTACACAAATTATACTGCCAGCGTATTTGATGGAACGTTTATAAGGGTCATTCAGTAAAGCCGTTTATTGTGTTAGGTGAATAAAGTTCAATAGCATCAGCTGATGCTCATGGAATGTTCTATCATGATTTACAAGAATAATATTATGGTACTTGCTTGTCGTGCGTCAAGAAAATTATACAAAAACCTCCGTAATTTTTCCGACGTACTTACTGAGAGACCCTTGTGTTTCATTGCATCAGTTTTTGCTCTATGATGCATCCACTACAACTTTGTATACGATTGAAATGGCTCCTTAATGATTAATAAACTTGTAGTTGCTACCGAGTTGAATCAACTAGGTAGCAAATGCAAGGGAAAACATCCAGTGCTTTTATTTTGGGTAGTATTTATAATGTAATTTTTTTTGGGTAATATCTTAAGATATAACTTTTATACATATTTTTAACTCAAAATCTGGAATGGCTTTTTGCCACTCAAAGAAAGAACGGAACATCACTTCACAAGTACAGTTTTAGGCTTGATTTTTCTGGGCGAATGAAGGTCGTGAACCTGACCTCAATCTCGGACGTTTCGGGCACGCTTTCTGTGGCGATTCTTCCTGTTGCTGAGCTTCTTCCAGTGGCCTCTTTAATGCTTTACGAGTTGAACGCCCCTTCCGCAAGGGCGAGACATTCACCTTTTCCTCCAAGGGCGCATGGTTGTTCTCCACCAAGGGAATATTGCCCTCCACATTCTCAGATGACTTCATCTCAGGTTCCAATAGTTCAACTATTCCTACGGAAGGCTTCACGGGTATTGAAGTAGCCGAATCGGCCTTCTCCTCTACACGTATAATGCTGGTTAGCATTTTTAACCTGTAAAAAAAGAAACAGAAAGGTCGATTACACTTCTACTGTATCAGTAGGAATGTATTACACAGACGTGGTCGAATCTTCGAACTTACGCATAACTTTTTTCCTGAAAATATTCCAAGCGTTCGATATATTCCGTCGCGGAGGACTTAATTGAGCTGAGTGGCACCAATCCGCCGATCGGACTATAAAAGTTTTGTCCGTTCTCCAGACGCAAAATTACATGAGGGCTCCCCTTTCCGACCTTCGCGAACTGAACTTGGTTGATTACCGGAAGAAGAATTGGTGGTAACGAATGGTTTTGAAGGTAGCCAAAATATGGGCCACCTTTAAAGGCTATTAAGGAATAAAAGTTGTTTGTTCCGTTGAAAACCACGTCAAACCCACCAATAAGGTCTGAAAACAAAGACAAATGAATGAAAAAAGTAATTATTATTCTTAAAATAGTAAGCACTTGCTGGTTTTCACAATGAAATGACGAAAATAACTGAAGTCACCTCCACTGAATATTGCCTCCATTAACTCCAACGTCTCTTCATTAATCACGTTCATTTTAACCACACTGAATATTATACCGTTCTTTAGTTACCCAACTTAATTATATTACTGAGTAAATAAAATACCTGTGGACAGAGGAGATAAAATCATCATGTTCTGTCCAATGTAAACAATGGGATGTGCCTATGCAGATGGTCGCGGGTATACACAGCTGCGAAAGTGCTGCTTAGGGACAACTTGCGATATTCATTAGGTTTTATGACGCACACAGACCCGCGCTGAAAATTAAAATACCGGTATGCTCCGTGCTTAGAGCAGTCTATTCCAAGCACATCTACACCTGTCGTTTACATTCCAAACATCCGTCTACCGTTTTTTTGTCATACATTTGAGGACGACCATGTTTAAAAATTAATTATGGACGCATTCGCACCAGGTAACCAGGCATTCTATTAGATTTATTTCGAAAATTTCGTAACAAAATTTCCGAAACTAATGAGTTTTTTTATTTCTCAGATAAGGTGTTTGGCATAAAAATCAAGAGTAGCTCTGAAGGTGTGGACCCCTTCCCTAAAGATTTTCCATTGTTTTTGCTTGGAAAGACTGGATTGGTGGATTCTCCATTGTGCCTCTTGTGGTCGGAGGTGGATCTAAGTCAAACTTTTGATTTTGTTAAATCTTCGGTTCGGACACACTACCTTACCCATTGTATTCGGAGGACCTACATCATCCAGGCTACCGGTGTAACGCTTGTGTTCGAGCTTGAAAACTACAAACAAAGTCCCGGACTTGACAACTTCCTAGAAATATTGGCATTCGATCATCTGCATTTCAACCCAGTACCTGCGGTCAACTTAAATCGAGAATAGAGATTGTGAAGAAATTTAGTAAAATTCTTTGTATAATTTTGTTTCAAAAGTATACAAACAGCTGATGTACTTATTGTTGTAATGTGTTACAGAATCCAGGACGCAGGAACAATGTTGAATAGACGTTTCAAAAACTTTACGGTTCAAAATCGCAGATCTTCTTTGGCGGGGGTTGATCACCGGGGACCAGTGTTCGTCACATTACCTGACAACTATAGACTTGGGACTTATGGCAAATTGGTATTTGACGGGAGGACCGTAAAGTTCGGCCCCGTCATATATCATGGTATCATAAACATCATTTTACAGCCTTGACACTGATTCAGTGTCAAGGCTGTAAAATGTCAAGAATTAGCACGTACATAAATAAACATAATCGCCGAATTCTTCTCCGGAGGACTACAAGCTAAATTAGCAGCTACACGCAGTAAAAAAGCAAGCTGAAAATGTAGTAGGAAAATGTACCTAATTGAATCAATTAAATGCATCACATCTCTGTGAAAAGTGCAAATTCTCTCATATACACGTCATCATCATAATATACAGGATTACGTTCTATTTCCTATTTTTAAAATCAAAGATGCTCTCTGCACTCAAATTATTATGTATGTTTCATATGTAAAATATTAGTATTGTGTGAACGTAGCGCTTCCAGAGTAGTAAAATGTAAACTGAGTAAAAACATTAGCCCTTACTTACTTAGTTGATTCAACTAGGTAGGCATGCGTTTCATGAGTAGTAAAGCTATCATATCATGACTTTCTTATTATTAGGTGCAGAACAAAGCACTTGACTAGACCTCCTCCTCTTGAGAAGGTTCAGGCAAGAAACATTAACATTTTGTTTCCCCACTGACTATGCATTCGAGTCAGAGTGAAAATGATAAGCACTGCAAGATCATAGGTAATATGTATCTAGTTTCTGCGTAATTTGTCACCTTTCTAATTTAACTGGGTAGCAAATGCAGGGGAAAACTGCTGCTGTCAAGGCTGCTGCTATTCCGTTACTACTCCAGAGGGGACTGCCCGGAAAATCTCTACGCTGATTCTAGGAGAGATCATGCCGTGTATGCGGTGCCGATGCGGGTCAATCAAAGAAGCAATGAGACGTGTGGAAAGCAATAAAAACATCAAATTGAGTAAACTTTTATTTCCAGAAATTGAATTTTTACAATAATACAATTCCTTAAATTAAGGTCTTAGAAAACTAATAACTCATATAACTAATTTTAACAATTTATCAATTAATTTGCATTCCCACCATCACGAAACGTGATGGAGGGCTTTGAGTACTCTCCATAGTTAGTGCAAATATATTGACTACGAACTTTTTCTCGCCTCTAATCCTTTTTTATTTTAGTTTTCCCACTGAGCTCTTTCAAACTGCCTTTCTTTCGCAGTGGAACTTGAAAACTAATTCCCACTCCCAGTCAGAATCTTCTTCCAAGTCCATTTGTTCCAGTGTAATGTGCAGTCGCTTGTTCTCAAGTGAGTCTTGAGCTTGGTAAGAACCTTCCATTGATGCTTCTTCCTCCCTCTGATCCGGAGGTGGAGAAGGAACGAAGCGCTCCTCTCGTGCGTCCGGCCGTTCGTCCGAAGTCCTTCTTTTCCAACACACAGAGGAACATTGGCGACAAGTTCCTTCATAGTGTTTGAAATTCCTCCTCCCAAATTCGGTCCATTGTTCCATGGAAAATCTACGAACTGCATGTCAGCTTGGTCAGTGTCTGAGTCCCCTGGGACCGTTTCAGGTGGCTGATCAGGGAGTCCACCGGAACGCTGAACTCCCTCTTCGTTGGGCTCAACTTCAGTGGGAATCTGGATTACCACCTCCGCTTCTTCCGCGTGTTTTTCACAGCGTAACTCCCCTGGGACCGTTGCTTCAGAAAAGATCATTGCAAGACCTGTTCCTGCATAATGCGCAAGCACCCGAAGAAGCGTTTTCTCCGTATTCTTCTGGGCCTTTGTGTCTGAGAAAAAAAGGCACTGTTACCATTTTGCACTGGAGTTTAAAAAATGCAATAAAAAGTTGACACGTACGAGCTTGCTCTTCGAGTTCCTCGATGGGTGTTAGCGTTCGTAATAGCGCTTGGCCGAAAAAGGTTGTAGAGCGAGGAACGCGGCCTTTTCAGCACTTAGTTTCTTCGAATTAGCCACAGCATCTCCTGTTAATTAAAAATCAAAAGACCAGGAAACTTAAAAGAGGGCAAGCGGTACAAATAAGAAATACCTTACCTTTATACTCTTTTCTGCCCTGTGAAGTAAGCAACACACGCGTATGGTACTGTCCTCTGGAAGAACCAGGAAGGTTCACCGGTTCGGTAACCTTATCATGGACATACCCCTTATTCTTTGACATCCAAACCATGTGTTCAAGCGGCGTACGTTCCTCATTTTGACAACTTAATTAATTACAGCGATTAATTTTTTTATGCGTTATTATTTATTTCAAAAATAATAACTTCACTCGCAATAAAGTAGTAAGCTAATTCCCAACAAACGACACTAAACATCAAAATCATATGATTGCTGAGGAATGCACAGTGTGCATTTGAATCAACACAACAAAAAGATGTTTTCTGAGAAAGACGTCCGACCTAAACAAAATCTTTAAAAGAATGCAGATTCTACAGTTGCTCTTTAATTGCGCCTGTAACTGCAAGATCATAGGTAATATGCATCTAGTTTCTGCGTAATTTGTCACCTATCTAATTTAACTGGGTAGCAAATGCAAGGGAAAACTGCTGCTGCCAAGGCTGCTGCTATTGCGTTACTACTCCAGAGGGGACTGCATAAACCTAGTTGATTTTGAGAATAGTGAGAATAGACTGAGTCAGTACATGCATATTATTTCATGCAAGAATGTAAATAAGCCATCTGACGAATTATAACGGGTACATTTAACTAACAGTTCCAGTTTTTTTATTCACAACACTCTCTTGAAAAACTTGTAAATTGTATAGTTTATCCAGAAATACTAGTCATAAGCAGATATTTTTTCTTAAGATGTTTTTTTATTTTCCGGCAATGTTAACTGATTCAGTATTTGATAAATATGAAAAGAAAATCATAACGAAACTTAATGCGTGAAGAAGGTAAACTATTCCACAAATTAATAGAGAAATTCATGTAAAGAATTGTGTTGCAATTAAAGCTGCTTTTATACTAAATCCAGTGCTGAGTACTCACAATAAATTTAAAATATTTGAATTTAGCCAACTGTTGTTTAAAATATTCTTAGAATTGCAATAATAGACCATTTTTATTTATGACGAAAGCTTCGACAAACAATAAAATGTATTCATAACACAAAGCTATACCTATTATAATAGTTGTAATGAATTATTATACAGTTCCTGGAAACATGACTGCAAATTGAATGCTTGAAATCATTAATGATCTAATTGTAAGTTTAAATCGAAGATCGGAAAAACGAGATGACGCGTTGGATAGCATGAATTACTAAATGGAATAAATTGCACAATTCCCTCAAATTTTTGGCTTTCTAAACCACACAAAATTTGTATAAATATGAGCTTGTTTGCATCTTGGTTTTATCTAATTTTATGATATAATTTATAAAAAAATCAGCGCTGTAAAATGAATATTACGCTGAAATGGCCATTTAGAAAGTTACGTCACAGTGTCACAAGTCACCTGTGCGTTCAATTACAGCCATTCTGTTGTCTTGGATCTAAGACTGGATCGTCGCCTGCTTAAATCTTTCAACTTTAAAGTTAACTTTTTCATCTTATCTAGACTTATCAAGTTATTTTAACGGATTTCCAATTAATAATATGTCATCTGTGGACATGGACATGCTGAGTGAGCTAGGGGATGACAGGGAGGAAGGTGGGGAGTCTAACGTTGCAAGCATGCGGAAAGTTATCAAAGCCCAACACACGCTTATCAATGAACTGCAGCAGCGTGTGGGCACTCTGGAAACCCAGAATGAGCAGTTAGCCAAGGAAAATATGCAGTTGGTCAGGGAGAATAGGCGGACTAGGGTGCTGGAGGATGAAAACCGGGACCTGAACAGGAAAATTAAAAAGTTAAGGAAGAAGTTGGAGGAACGGAGGAGGATGGAGTCTGATGGAGGGGATGACGAGGAGGAAAGTGGAAGTCAGATGTTGGTCAAAGAGGAGCCAAGTGACGACGCTGTGTCCGAAGATGATGATGCTGGAACTGGGTACGTCATTTGCGTCATTTTCTTTAGAGTTAATTGCTTAATTGTTAAAGAATCTTTCCTGGATTGAAATACGGTTTTTTTGTGGAAATTCGGTTTTCTAGAAATGGGAGAAGAAGTCCATCGACATCTGGGACGTCGGGATGTAGATCTTTGGCTGGAGACAAGTGTAAGTCGTGTTCAGTGGTATTGACCAAGTTGTCGTTGGATGAAATTGCCAAGGTTCGAAAGTCACTTGTTCCAACACCGACAGCTTCAAAGCCCAAGAAAACGTATGCCAGAAAGATGGTGTCAAAAGTCGGAAAATCTACGGCAGGGACAAGCCATCGATTAGTGATTAGCAGGCAGTGGGTCAAGGACCACCCAAGACAAATGGGCTACTTCAAGTGTTCCTGTGGAATGGACTTCCGGTTCAAGAACTCCGCAAGATCTCACGTTTGGATTAAGAACAACTCAATCCCTAACTTCTTCAAGTGCACCAAATGCATCAAGACATTTGACTACAATTCCGTTTTAAAGCGGCATTATCGCGATGTTCATAAGCTGGAGTTTAAGTGGGGTAAAGTTGTCTGTGGAATCTGTGGGCTTGAAACACTTGATTCTTACAAAGAACTGTGGAAACACAGGCTAGAGGTGCATGGATTGAGACATGGATGCAGAAACAATATCTAAAAATGATAAGGTATTGTTACTTTATTTAACGTTTTTGTCAAATTGGTTATGTTAAGAGTTTTAATAAACACGCTGGTTTCTTCAGAGACGTTCCAAGTCATTCTAATTTCAGTTTAATTGCTCATTTGCTTTAGATTATTTCATACATTTATTATACTTAATTATTGGTCTATGATTTTATTTGACAAGTACTTATATAACTAAGACATCTTCTAAATCTCTGGAGTTGACAAGTCGTTTTGCTCTACTTTTGTGTACTTTAATCTAATACAGATCTTAAGCAGTATGATAAATAACGAAATAATGACCACTATTAATATTGCCACAATACCCATTAAATATTCTATCTGCATTTTAACACAAATTTGATTATGTTGCGTAAACTCAAACAAAGAAACATTATTTGTTTGGTTTTCTAACAAATTCTTATCAATTGGTGTTGGTTGTGAAACTCTGTTTTTGATTTTCCATTGTGAATCTTCTTTACCACCAGATTCCTGTTGTTTAATACTCAATGTCCCATTCTTACTGTTAACATTTTGTTCAGTACTCATTTCTGATTTTGGAGATGAATTGGTAAATGGTTCCAGTGTCTCAAACTTAGCCTGCGAAGTATTACACGAGGTATTCGTAAGCTTGATGTCAACATGGTACACGTCCAAACCATAGACGATAATGTGTTTTGTGTGCACTAGTGGCTCTTCCCAAACCACTTGACTAATAGCAACGTTATTCAGAAACAAAGTGATCTCAGATTCTTCAAATTTTGCTATTAGTTTAAATATTTGCCCATTTATAAAGGGTAGCGATCTCCTCGTACTGGTTGTTCTGGATATTTCATTTTCTATCCAAGTGCGTCCTATTATTCCAGAATTCCTAAAGGATAGACTTAATGTTAATCCTTTTTCAGTTAGTATCCAGACAAAGAAACCCCTATGGTTAAATTTTCCAATTATGGCGATAGTTGAGCCACGCACTAAGTCCCTATGGATAGGTTTCACAAAATACTCTGGCTAAAACAACAAAAACCTTATTAAAATTCTTAATTGATCCCGTATTAGGAATGCTAAATTTTGAATTTTACATAAAACGGTGTCGGAAATCCGCTGTTAGGGGCGAAAGCTAAAAACAACAGCAAAACATGTTTCACAAAGTAAGCCCTCATAACTACTATCTAACCGTTTTAACTTCTGTAAGGCTACCTGGATCACAAGTTAAAATATTGTAACTTTCCATATGAAACCGCTTTCCAGCAACACTAAAAACGCTTTCTAGTTTGCGTCCTTCTTCCCACACTGGTCCAAAGAGACTTTCATTGCTTCGATTTGCAATTGCCACTTGTTTTTCAGCAGTTAACCATGTGTCTAAATGGTTTATTGTGGCATAATATAAATAGGTTCGTGTCCCGATACAGCATTAATGTGATAGCCACCAGGTATTGCATTTGCAAGCAGCCTTTGTGTTTCTAATGTGGATAAACTACCTGACTCCACATTTACAAAAAAATATTTGTAATAGTACCCACGTAAGTTTAGAGCTTCAAAGACTCAGCGTCACTGCTTTGAATTCCCATCCACCGGTTTGGACTTCTACAGCGTGCCCAACACAAGGTTGAGGCAGCAATAGTTACTACAACATAGCCACGGATAAAACTGGAAAACATTTCAAATTAATTCAAAATACGCACAGCTTTCCTAATTTTATTTTTTTGTACGCAACTTTGTATTGTTCTGGTATGAAACAGAATTATTTTGAAAGTATCTGGCAAAGTTATAGAGCTACAAAATTATTGATACGTTTTGAAGCTGTTTTCCTTTTTTTCAGGAAAGAATTTCCAAAAAAATTCGGTAGCACACATGCACTTAAAGCAACCGAGGGTACCCATCAGCAATTAAGGTAACTTAAATGCAATTAAAGGTAATCGAGAGTAGCCATCAGCAATTAAGGTGACCAATTAAAGGGTAACCGAGAGTAGCCATTAGAAATTAAGGTGACTAATTAAAGGTGACCGAGAGTAGCCATCACAATGGCTTATATGGCCCCTGGTTTACCTCTCCAACTCATCCGCTTGATCACTCAACCACCAAAACTGTGATGAAGTGTTCCGAGACTACTATACCGCTTCGTTTCTTCTGTTCTTTGTTCTACTCTGCGTTTCTTGGAGTGGACTACATTGTATTTATGCCACTACTTTTGTGGTTTGAACAGTCGCATAAACGTATTAATTTTGAATTTCAGAGTTTCGGTTGTTCAAATGTTATAATTCAAATTTCACATTAACAACTTGTTCATATTATCTTGTCAAAAGTCAATTAACTTAGCAGATACCCACGCATGCCATGATTATGCCATCTCTGCATATTCCATTTCACCATTAGCTCAAATATCCACATCAATCTTTCAACTAAATCATTAGTACAAGTATTCTTGCTTTATCATACCTCCCCTCATTAAAATTATCTTTTGTTTACATGCTCATGTTTACTAAACTTGATGATAATCTCCACAATTACCATTTACATCATTTGCGCTTCCAAGCAATCGATTAAACCAGCTTTTGTCTAGATCATTGCCGCTGTCATCCATTCATCATAATAATACATCAATCGTGAATCATATTTTTGTAATTCGAAAACAATTTATCCTAATCGTACATGAAAATTCTGATATTCTACAGATAATTAGAGATCCAGTGTGCTTTCTTATACTAAGTCAACGATAGGGTATTAAACAAATCATTATTACATTAATTATATTATATTATAATATATTATATTACATTAATTAAAGAGTCCTGATGTAATGGTGGAGTTGGTGGACGTTTCCTCGTCCTAGTCTACGCTTTTGGATCTTTGGCTCTGGTCCTTGGCTTGAGGAGCGCTGTTCAGGTTTCTCTTCTTTTCTCCTCCTCTTGGATTTTCCCTTATTCTCTTCTCTTTTAGATTTTCCGTCCTCTTTTGTCCTCTTTATTCATGCCTGTCGTCATCTCGCCCTCTTTAGATTTTTTGACCTTCTTCTTTTTGCTTTTTCTGTTTTTCGTTTTCTTCGTAGTTTTATTTGTTACTCCAATCGGTCCAGGGAGTAATCAATCCGGGAAGTATTCCACTACTGTCAATCTTTGGCAAAATAATAACAATTTAATAATGGTTTTGTGGTTAATGCATGTCACCTCTTTCAGAATCATGACTATTCCTTGTTTTCCTGATAATTGTAACTATAATTTGAAAAATTTATACACTATATAACGTTAGTCCGTGAAAAAGTTCTTACAGTTAGTCCAGTTTGCGGATCATGTGATCATGATCGCCCATGTTGATGGTTAATCTACAAAAATATTATTCAGCGCGTAATTAGTATTATTTGACGAATTATAATTATATTTTTTCTTGAGGTGACTAAAAAGTATGTATTACGGTAAAGCATACTGGTTAGTTGTTTGACTACTAAAATATTCTAGCTACAGTAACGCGTGAAGCAATAACTTTGCTTAATAACTAACTTTTGTTTTGCAAGATATTTGATGAGATTACTAACTGATTATGTATAAACATAAAAAATATGTCAAAATATATATCAAGTTTTCTCGCCAACAAATCAAATCTGCCATCATCTATTCGTGCACATTATTTCCGTCAGAACAATAATAAAAAACGCAAATGATAAATATTATAATTATGATATAATTGTTAAATTTGCAAATGCAAATTATAAAGGGTTCCCATTAATCTAGGAAAACCACAGTGCCATTATAATTAGCAGACATTATTAACTGATTCGTCTGCTAGTCTACAGAGCGCCACGCTACATTGGGTTATTAAGTTGGGCTATAAATACATATTGGAAAAAAACTTTTGTTGCAACATTGATTATGCAATAAGATTAATATTATTGTTTAATGTATATATATTAAGCTAGCTGTATTTTCATTTCATACACCTACCTTTTGGATGCTTCTTTTCAAAATTATCTCGGTGATCGATGATGATGTCACTTGGTGCATATTTTACACTCATGTCCCGTATAAATGTTACTTCTCCTGTAACGTTGTCTATCGCAGTTAGCCACTGTAAAATTAAAAGTCAGCCACTTGATTTTATCGATATGTATCTCTTGACAGTAACGCTTTAAACTAAAAAATCTTTTTCTATAAGTTTTTTTGCACAATAGTTCCCATCCTCCTGCGTAGGACTGTTCACTTTGACTGTCTACGACAAAAAAATTTGTAACGGGTGAAAAAAGATAAAGAAAAGCTAGACGCAACTATTACAAAGCTTGGCCTATTTCTACTAGCGCGTCGTTGATCTGAGATATTATTGGTTAAAGAGGATTGGAGGATGGAAAGTATTGTGCTGAAGCATCAAACTGCAATGCTTGCAGTGCAAGCATCAATTCACCCTCTTCTCTGTTTGTGCTTAGATTCAGATTCACCCGGATGACCCAGAAGACGACGACGAGGATGACTCAGTGGTAACAATGTGTTATATACAAGACATATACCACCCGTGTTACACTCCTCGCTTTCAACACCATTCTCCTTTTCAACGTCTCTTTTCACTTGCAAATTATGCCTATCAACAACAGCCTCTTGAGGCACAGTGTACCTCTCAATTGTTATTCCAACCATCTTAAGAACTAGTCCGTGGTTCCTTTGCCGCTATTTTCGCACACTGCATTTTCCAAGTTAACAGTGTTAACTAATTGCCAAAAGGAAGATGTTCCATTCATCTTCTTAATGAAAACCACCATTTTGTATACATTTGAAGTTTTGCGATAACGATTTAGAAGAAAGTTGTTCCGAAAAAACACCTCCAAGTTTGACCTACTGCAACTTCGGCGTTTGCAAAAAGACCACTCCAGTAACTTTTGAAAAACATTCTCATTTAACGCGCTTTTTAAAATGCTATCAAAATTGAAAATCAAAAGTGGGCGCGATGGGTAGCCACGAGTTTGAAAAAAGTGTGTTTACTATGGGACCTTATGGGAGCGAAAATTACAAACTCCTTCATATCTCAACAACCTTAATAGATAAGGACATACTTTAAATTGCGAAATTGTAGAGCTTTTAAGGTTCTATCAGCATCGACAATAAACTGGGAGGTCAAAATTTTTGCCCTTAGGTTGCATAGTCCTTTCTGGTTTTAATTGCTTCAGGTTCATAATATCATCCTGATTTCAGCTGGGTTCCCAAAAAATTTCCACTAGATCCCAAAAAATTTCCATTAGATCCCAAAAAATTCCATTATATCCCAAAAAAATTTCACTCGATCCCAAAAAATTTCCACTAGATCCCAAGAAATTTCAATTAATTACCAAAAAATTTCCACTAGATCCCAAGAAATTTCAATTAGTTACCAAAAAATTTCCACTAGTCCCCAAAAAATTTCATGGATACATAATACGTTTACTTACATTAATACCTATATAATTGCTAATACATGTTTATTACATTATAAAAAGTTTGCGTATATGTAGTATTGTATATGTAGTGCGTATTGTATATGTAGTGCTTAGCAAAAGATTTCCTGCTTTCTGGGGGTTAATAAATATGGATTGATCAAGAAAAACCGGAAGAGTGCTCCGGTGGTGGTTTTGGTTTGAGTTGGTTGGTTTGTGTGATTTATGCCTGGTGGTATATGCAACTCTGGTGCAGCGCTTCCAACTTTGACGCTAAATAACTCCTGAACGAGGAACAGTGGCAACATGCGGTTTTCTTTTTTGAATAGACCAAAACATTGTCTATCGAATGGTACTGGTGTCATTCGGATACAATTTTTGCCCTTTAGATAGGAACCAGGTGCCGCTTTGTGACATGGTTTGACAATGAAAACGATATAGAGGAACCAGAAAGTGCAACCTTAAAAGGAAATGTGGTTGTGATTTTCATATTGTGGACAAATGGGATACTGATTAGTGTTGTTGCTTATCTTTTTGCAAATCTGTACAAAATAAAAGACAAATGTGGTGTTTTTGGTCATATAATATGACATGAAACTTGCTAAAATAATAACTGCCGAGGTGAAATGTACGCGTGAGTGTTTTGCCTTGTCTATAGTGATACTTTATTTAACTTTAAATAATATTTAGTGACAGAGTTTAATCAGAACTATATTATGGAGCATGTGCTAATAAGGCTGGTGGATTAGGTCTGGGCTCTGGAGAAGCTTGGAGCAGCATGGCTGGACATCTTGGCATGGGCTTCTCTCTCGCCTTCACTCATAGGTGTCGTGTCGTTGGGCTGGGGTTTCTTGAGATGTGATCGGACATCACAACAAAATTTTTGTCAGGCGTCATAAAAACAACTTGTATCTTCCAGAAAATCATTCTTTTTTCCAAAGTCGAAAAAAAAGAATATCCATATGTCCCAGAATGATTTTCTGAGTGATAAACGATTATTCCGATGTCTAAAAATAATTTCTTGAAATTCCCTCATTCAATGTAAATTAAGCAACCATTCTGCTTACTATTTTACTTTTTTGGTCCAATTTGCATCTAAACTTCCAGATAATTTGTCATTCTTATTTACCCGAACTTTTACATCACATGTGTCTATAACTTTTCTCGAAGTTAACTAATTGGCCTGAAAGATTGCGGGAAGGGGTACAGGAAGATTTTGAAATATCTGTGTATCACGTGTCGCTAAAATCAGTAAAGTTGCAAATCAATAAATTGTGTTCGAAGCTCTTTGTTGCCCGACAGTTAATCCAAGGACAGATTTGCGATGTTTCCTGTTAAGCCATTTGAGAGAAAGGTCACAAGTCCATTAGAATTCTTTTTATTGTATAACCTACCAGTGCAATACTTTCTTTTTGGGCAGTAAAAATCAACTACGTCACTGTTTTGATTCTACAAGTTTCGTTTTTCTTCTACTATAGAAACAATTTCTTCGGAAATATGACCATTTTCCATTGAACATTTATTCCTTCAGCAATAAGTTCAGTACAGTCATTGACAGATCACCTTGTATCTGTATCCATTGTGGTTGCCTTCAGTTGAGTGTTCAACAGATGACTGACTGCAAATTATCTAGCTAAATATACCAATGGCTCTGAGTGCAGAATGAAAACATTATGACTATATGCATATCCATAAGAGTATGCTGACTTTTCGGAATAATTATTCATCCCGAAATGAAAATAATACTTTATCCCTGGAAAATCATTTTGAGACAAATGAATATTCTTTTTTTCGGGGTTAGATAAAACAACAAAAAACAAGGATAAAAATGCAGATTTTCTAGGGACGAGAAATTACATGCCAAAATAAAAACAAGTTTCAAGAAAGTATGGTGTTTGTTGTTATTAATTGGTGTGGTAGTAATTAAATGTTTTAAATTTGTAAAATACGAAGTCGGAAAATTTGTAAAAACGTTTTTATCAAATATAGTATGTGTACTGCAGCTAAGCAACAAAAGAACATGTTTTAGATCTCCTTAGCATAATCTAACTTATCACCTTCTAAGATTGTGAGTTTTAGAGCAACAATTTTTGCAATTAAATACAATATTGCTATATCTTTTAAAATAATGCTTTGCTTGCAGTTTTCAGCCATTTATGTATAAGCATAATTTATACACCTTTAAAGTTGATCCAATATATTATTATTTGGTACGTATAAGTGAACTTGTAACATGATTATAAATTCTGAATAAACTGAAGCTAGGAATATTTACAGTGTATAATTGGTATGTATATTACTGAGAATAAATAAGTTTTAAAACCAATTATCTCTGGGTATTGAATTCATATATTGATTGGAGTATAGTATATTCCAAAATCGCACTTTTTGAATGTTGTAAGAATACTTTCTTCTTACGTACTAGGAGTAGTTTTAGAACTCATTTTACTCGTAATTGTAACATGATACTGATATATTTTTTTTAAATATCGTGCAATAGTCTTAGATTTTTTAACTACGAATGTCTTAATTTTAATTTTATTTGCTGCCAAGAGCATAGTATTATGTTCCAAGGTTTTCTAAACAACAAAAATCTATCGGTCAATCAAATTTATCTATTTCATAATCATCTTTGATTCCAATCATTTTACTCTTCACATACTTTGTACCTTTTAAAACAAAGAACAATTTTCTTCCAGGCTTCCAATCTTTAATTCATGCTACAAGCTTTACAACATGCCACCAGCATCTGAATTCCTCCCATATGTTCTCATTGATGACATTTGACCTGACAGTCTTGCCTAAAAAAATTAGTGTTGCTTTCCTCCTCGGGACAGTAATTTCATTTTGCCTCTGATGTTTTGCATTAACTCCTTACCTTGGCATGTAAAATTGTTTTTGTCTGTTCAGCTTTCCTGTAAACTGATACAAAATTTATTAGGAAGTCGACTGTATGCTCGCAGTAAACTATTAGTTGAAATATTATACATGCATGCGACACATGCCAGACTGCTTCTGAATATTTAATTATTTACGGCTTCGGGTGCAATAAAATTCTTAAATTTTCAATCAAAATTCCAACTTTCCAATAGATTAAATAATTCAGTGGTATTTTTGATGACATGAGCTCTCAAAATTAGTAACCGTAATAGTCCAAGTTCTGCTATGGTCAATATCACAATGATTTCTAAATTTAATTTTCGAAGTAAATTTAACTTTGGAAATGATTGTATTTTTCATCGCTTATTCCTTTTTGCAATGACGAAAAAAGCTTTTCCCAAGTGTAACATCCAAGTTCTTATACGAGTTCATTTGTATCTTGTAAACCTTATTCCAGGTCATATAGTAATTTGGCGTGATTCCACATCTCCCGGCAAATTTATTGAAACAACAAGCGCAACAACGTGGCAGTATAAGCTTAATCATTTCCGAACATTTCATTTGCTAATATACACTCTTCAAACGATTGTCTTCCTTCACAAGTTTAGATCAGGAAAAACCAGTTTTGGTGGGAATCTAACCGCAACAATGGCTTCTGGTTAGTATCTAACACTGCGGGCACGCTCGCTTACTTTGTACCAGTTTCAAATATTTTGCAGCTGGAACAACTACTCAACTGTTTGTTCAAAGAACCACTGGTTCTGAACCAGTCGCTTCTAAATCCTCTTTGATACAGCTTTTGGAAATAAATATATTGTCCATGCTATTCATCGTTCCTGCTGGTTTTGCATTGCTAATCTGGTATTCTGACTACGAGCCCATTTCCAATTTCTTGTTTTGTTCAGCCAATCCAAATTCTGTTAGTTGTATGGTTTCACTGTACGTGTTTAAGTTTTACCACATTTAGAACTACAATGTGGCATTAAGTATAATGAGCATTTTCTACCACTTTGCATTACTGGGAAGCTACCTGGTACTGTGGGAGATGACAAAGGAACTGTACACAACAACAAAACTAGCGCTTGAACGGAGCGTAAATTGTGCAGTAGAATACAATTTTAGAAAATCGATTTTGAACTATTCAAAACTTCAGACTTACACTTTACTGGTAAACGAATGTTTTCAAGTGCCTGCACTCTGCTTTAAAATGAGCTATATTTTAATTACTGTAGTCTGTGGAGGAATGTCTTTGCAGAGTTTAATATCTGATGCAAGCACGTTGGTGAAATTTGTTGGATTGTATACAACGCTACTTTTGTACACAAAAATGCTTACGGGCTACTCGTATCCGGGCAAAGCAAATTATACAAGTCAACTGATACTTGCATTGTGGAATAGCAACTTACAAAAACTCCACAGCAGCCGAAATGGATTTGTGGGTAGAAAAGAAGTAAAGAAATAAGAGCGTCTACTCGATTTAAGCAATTTGTAAAAATTCGATTTGGCGCTGTTAATTATTATGAAAGACATACTGCATTTAACATTGCTGATTTTATTAGTAATCAAACTGTGTCACTTATTCTGTTAATAGGCTAAAGAATAAAAGGCGTGGATTTTAAAGTACTTTAGAACTTTAGAATAAGGGTAGTTGCACTTAATCAAAACTAATTAAACCTGTTTATTGTTTGTTACTGTACCGTTTATTGCAAACTTATAAACAATACTAGTCTAGCGAAGTATTATCAGTGCACAAATTACCCTACTAATACATTATTGGTGTTTTAAAATTCTATTATTGTCAGGATTTTAAAGTAGAGGATAGGAGATATGTTTAGCAAAAATATTTTCAGTTCTTTTAAGTGTTTTCGTCTTTAGCAGTGTAGCTTGTGTTAGACTAAAATAATGAAAAGCTCTACTCTAGTGCAAAAAATAGCAAGAACTTTCGTAGCATTAACTACCGGAATCAAACAACCTGAATTACACATGTGACAGAGAATACGAAATGACATGTTATAACCAATTTTACCCCCAAAAAACAAGTCAACCCAACAAACATCACAAAAGCACCTATATTAGTCTGATACATCCATCATCCTTCCCAAAGAATTGCTGCAACGGCCCGAAGGAACCTGATTTAATCACTACTAAATATCTAATTTAGTTGTCGCAGTAAACTAGATTCAACCATCTTTAAAATTATACCCTATTAGATAAATTTTAGTGTTATTTTTATAATATAATGTATTTAGTAATAATTGTGTAGGCAACAGTCTTAGCTATTTGTCCGGTAATTTGCTTAGTTTAACATTCATGTGCTTGATTTAAAAAGTATTTGCTTGGTTTGAAATACAAAGTATGCTTAAAAAATTGATACAGACAAACGGACAATTTACATCTGTTAAACAACTCAACTCAGCTAGGTATATTTGATAGAAATAGGTACCTTTACATGGCAGCACTTTGTATAATTATTTGAGCTGACAAATAATTTGTCGACTAAGAGTTTTTCTACTTTAACCAAATTAGTTCTTTGCTAAACTATTACTAGCCTGAAAGTTTTCAGTTGTTTTAACAATAACAATATATTGTTGCCATTGCCGTCCCTCTGTCAAAAATTTTCAAAATGGGTGCAAAACCTGAACCTTGTAGACTTTTAGTATTCTTGTTAAGTCTTGCGGCACTGCGTTTGCTGCCTGCAAAAGATTTAGACATTAATTATGACCTGGCAATCTTTGCGAAATGCACAATTCATGTAATACAAACAGTCTTGCTGGAAAAGGTAACAAAGTAGTAACTAACAATAACCATCAAATACTACTACTGTACAAAAAACTAACTAGAAATTGATTTATTACATTTCTCTAAACCTAGGATGCTGCAGCAGACAACTTGAAACCAATTCCTTACCCAGTAATCAGATCAGCTCATACGTTCCAGCAAAGTTTTGCTTTTTCATTTCCATGGTATGAATGTGACGGAAAGTACTATGATTTGATAAAAAAGGAGAAATATTTTATGCCAGCCTCCTCTGTGGCACATCAAGTTTGTGGGGCGACGATATACATCTCTCCATACAAATATTGCAATTATTGGACATTCGTTGAACTTCCCGGAGTTGACGGGGACATCATAAAAAATTTACCAAAACCGTTTGTACAAAAGAACAAACTTAAAAAACATTTACCTGAAAGGAAAAATAAGACTACAAATTTAAATCCGAATTCACAATTAGGATTAAATTATGGAGAAAGTAAGTTTTTCATTTTTCTTGGACATGGGGATTCGGAATTGGCATTTTCAACAAACATTATTAATCTAATTGACAAACATGGGAGTACACACAAATTTTGGGACACTAGTTCAACTAAACTGTATCTAAGTGTGAACAAGTATCAAAGCTTTATAACTGCCAGATATGTTATACGGCAGACCTTACTCAAGGTGACTTTACTTGAGGCCATATATAAGTGTTCAATTTATCAAAATAAAATGTATCAAACGTTTTGTTCATTTCCGTTTGTGTCTAACAAAGAACAAATTCAAGCTACAAAGTATCAAATGAACACATTTATTTCCAAAAATGACGTTTTACACTCATATGCTTGGCATATACCAGGCTTATCATGGTTTAACGAATATATAATATGGCAAATAGTGTCAAAAAATTTGCCAGACTCAAAGTTTGAGGATATACTTTTTGATGTTTCTCCAAGCTATGTAATGGAATGGACCTTGATGAAACGAATAACAATTGATGAAAAACTAATCAAAATAATTTTCCCAAACTCTTCAATTCTTGTTGGCCATGCTTGGAAAGGCGATGCTGTTGCAGAGTTTTACGTCACCGAAGGAACTGAAAATTTACAATATATATCAATGGAAACAGAAGGTTACTATTTTGTTATTTGTTCTGACATTGTAGACACAAACCAATTTTCGTTTTTAGTTCTAGTTACTGTATATGACCCATCAACTTGGGCTTTAATTATTGTCTGTGGAATTATAATGGGGCGATTGATTATTACGATAAAACAAAATTTAAAGAAAAAGCCTCCGGTTGTCTGGATTCCATACTGCTTTCTACTAGAGCAAGGAAACAATTATATGAACGAAACGCAGGTCAGACATTTTATGTGGGTCTGGATTTTAATGAGTGTAATTTTCAGTAATGCTTACAAAGGCGACAACATAACACAGTTAACTGCTCCACTTAGTCAAAAGAAGTTGGAAACATTTGCACAACTGGTGCATCACAACTTCACATTTCTAGACACGCCTTTTATAGGTATGGGCTTCAGAGATCTTGGCATGGAAACCAAAGCAAGCATGTTATGGCTTTTAACTTCGTTTTTGCAAGTTGCAGACCAAAATCAAAGCCAAACTTTGAAAGAAAAGTACATGTTTGAATTGTATTACGTAAACTCTAGATCATCGGCAAACCCATCGCTTGTAGAAAACATTTCTAAACGACTTTTTAAACCGAATAGTGATCAAACATACTATTATAAAGTACTCACAAATAATACCTATTATTTCTCTAAAATCGCGGAATGCAAGAAAATGGCGTTTATACATAGCTACAACACAATTTTTAATACATACTCTAAATTAAAAAGTATATCCTCTATTGCGGATAGGATAACAATGAGTAAGGAGACTCTGGGTCGCGTTAAGAGTGGTTGGGTATTTAATAATATTCAGTTTGATCATAACCTTCTATATCACAGAGTTCATCTACTTTTTCAGTCAGGAGTAGTTGAGTTTTGGCAGCACTGGTATTCACGAATGGAGTCATGGAATAGTACCATAAATTTGGAAAGGCAATCACATAACGACGTAAAAAGCCTGGAAATGAAGGATAACGTCGTGGTTGTGTTTTTTGTTTACTTGGTTTTAGTGTCAGTTGTACTTGTTATATATCTTGTTGAAACTCGGCATTTGATTTTGAAAACTTTTAACGACATATATATGTACATTCTAAAACTTTATCGGAAAGCTGCTGCAATGCTTAGACGTGGGAGTACTAGAGTTCTTAGTTTCCAGGAATAGCTTGTTCCATGTATTTTTGCTGAGTTGGACTGTCATTAATTTAAGCCGAACATAACCAACAACATAACCTTGTACCATGATACGCGGGGGTATCCAATTTTAGATTTTAGGTACCATTAAAACCGATACCAGTAGTATCGCATAATTTGACTAAAAGCATACTTTTGCGCTGTTTCAAAATCATTGTAAAGAAAATAGAGCTTGTTAGATTTTATCTTTATCGAGTTTTGCTACTTGACTACTGTAACTGGAACAATACCATAACTCAAAGCCATAGATAAATCAAACTGTAACTGAGATTATATTCTTGCTACAAATTTAAGGTTTTTGCAGAAGTTGATGCAAATAGTTTTAGATATGATGCGAAATCGGTACAAATATCAACATGTAAACATTCAGTTTCTTCATTCATACATTCCTGAGCTTAAAACTGAAGGATTCTAAATTGTTTGCAGGCTACCCTGATTATTAATGATTAATGGTAAAATGAGTTGATCTAAACTATACAAGCATAAGTTTCAATTGGCAAACAATTAATTTGGAGAGAACAACTGTGCACAGTATTAAGCTTTGCTGTGCTACTTCGACTTCTCTTACTTTTTCGAGGCTTATCAGAACAAGCCTGTATGGGTACTTTTACAATTTTATTAGTCTTTTCCGGAATTCATCTATGCGTAAAAGTATTGCTTTTCCAAAATTGCTTCACTAACAATGTTCTAATTATTGTTAACCGCTTTAGAATAATAATAGAGAACATGTAACAAATTTTAAAGGACAATATTTGTGTAGTTTTTTCAATTATATTTTGAATTTTAGTATATTGTGCATGACTTTAGTACGATGTAAGATAGAGCAAGGAACATTTATCTTTTATGTTATTACCTTGTTTGTTTTTATTACTCTTTGTGAAGCTCTCTTTTGGATTCTGTCAAATCTTTGTAAACTGAAAGAAAATAGAATTCGAGTTGTCAAGGTAAATTAAGTTACTAGCAAACTTTTCCTTGCAATGTGGAAAAATAAACAAATTCAAATATTGTAACTGAAAATGAAAACAATAAAACCCGTAGAGGTAAGATATGGACACTAGTAGCCAATTTACAAGGAATTGGTTATGTCATTTGAATATTTTGTGTGGTTTAGAACAATTGATAGCAATATATTGATCATTTGAATTTGTTATTTTGTTAAGATTATTACAAATTAGTCGATCAAGTTTGCGAACAAAAATATGGTTTGTTTTACACGATTAATGCTTTTCAGGAGATGTTTGCAAAGCATACCGTCAGTTTTGAATTTTAAAAACTTAGAAAATAAGTAACAGTTTAAAGGCAAAATCATAATTTTGCATGTCAATAACATAAACGTATTATCAAAACGTTTTGCTTTCTTAGGAGTGAATGAGCACGTGTCATATTCATTCAAGTTTGTAAGATTTGGATTTATGAAGATTAATTAAGCTATACCGAGGCTTCTCTAAAGCATGGCATAGCTCCTAAAGCAACTCTTTACATAATATTATGTGAAAAGGTGAATCTGTCAATTAAAAATAAGGATTCTTAGCCCATGTCTGGCCTCGTGGTACTTATGTTTACACAAACAAACCACTTTAAAGTTAAACAAAGCTGCTGCTGTGTATCACCTTATAGGTCATTTGCACCAACAAACAAACCTATGTTGCTGAATATCTCACAGACACAAATTAAATCGCAGTTGGTTTTGACATTTGTTCGAAACATGGAATGTATTAAATTCCCAAAAAACCTAATATTTTTAATTTTTGTAATGCCTTTAGCATATTGCAAACAAAGTCAACCAAATATTCTTGAAGTCCTTACAACCAGTTGTACAATTCGTTTTTCTTTTTCAAAATATTCACAAGTGTACAAAGATAGTACTGTCGTACAATCCGTGTCTTTGGATTACTTTTATTTGGATATTTGTCGCAAAAGACAAAATTGTGTTTCTCTCAAAATCAATACCTTTACTTCAAAACATTTTCAGCCTCAAGAAAATGCAACTGTTTTGGAAAAAGAAAGCATGTACGTAAATGTCAGTGATTACTTGCTTCACTTAATATATTCTCGTGCAATCCGTTACCAAAAGTATCAAGCAGTTTGCATTGTGCACTTTCCAACAATTGACGTGCACGACGATTACCAGGTATTTGATCCAAGGGCCAGTGCTGATTTTTATAAAAACTTCTTTCATGGAGTGCCATGGATACATGAATATGCGGTTTGCCCCATGTTTAATATACAAAAAGGACAATCAATTTGGGTACCCAACTATTTCAATTCTTACATAATATTTGCTGGCGAAGACGCTCAGAATTACTTTGGATATCATGACCTAAACTGCTTAGAAAAAGCTTTTTGTGAAATAAAAGTCTCAAAATTAGAATATACAAGTTTTATAGATACATTAGCAATTTACAAGTTCTTTCAAAAGACATATACGGGTAACAAAATCTCAAATATAGCAAGTGCCTATGTGGAAAGCCAGGATGATTTGAAATTAATATCACAAACTATTAACAGCTATTATAATTGTTCCGCAAAAAGGATATGCTGGATTGCAGCAGAATTTTTTGCACCATTCCAAGAATTAAATCAAAAACATGAAATGATTCCGTTTATATCAGCAAGAGCTGTAATTGGATTTAGATATATTACTTTCCTAGAAAAAAGTTTTAGTCGGAGGTCTACCTCAGCTTTTATGCTATTTCAACCATTTTCTCTCACCGTGTGGCTGTGTTTTGTATTAGTTTCTAGCTTAGTTGCTATTTAAAGGATGTCCCATAAGTAAAGACAATTTTTTCAAGTCCTTAGTGAAACTTCGAAAACAGACCGAAAGCTTTGACTAAATAACCATTAGAAAGGCAAATGCTTACATGTATTTCCAAAAAATATCCCATGGATTTTTGACATGTCTGGGGAAAGTTATTAACAATTGTTTACAGCCGTGATTTTCCTGAGTTATCTGGAAATTTTTAACCACCAGTTTCAAAGTCTGTTCTTAAATCCGTTGGGTCCGGGTTTTTCTGAACATACAAAGCACTTTTATACTCACCTAACTTTGGGCTTTCAGATGACCTATGAAACATTATTAATTGTGCTTACGTATGGAAGGGACAGGTTAAACAAATTTAAGGCGGATTTTGAAAATCCCGGTTCGAATGAAATTTTAGCAATTGACTTGTATAAAAAGTTTACCATTGCAGTTTTTTTATGTGTTTGCTTTTAAGGCGAGATTTTTATACTTATTTTGAAAGCCCATTTTTTACACTTTTAGGGCACAATAATAATCTTGCTCATATTTTAAGACATTTGGAAATAAATGATGAAGTTCAAAAGTGTAGGTGTAAATCGCTCCTACTACATATTACCGGGTAAATGCAGTCATGAAGCACTAATTTCATCGCATTTTGTGTTTTAGTTTTGTAGAGCAATGAATTTTGAATACGTCATGTGAATTTTGTTTGAATTTTTACTTATCAAGGACATTTAGCTGTCGAATAAATGTAAAAAAATGTTCAAAAATTCGTACTTGGAAATCTCATAGATGGCGCCACATAATGTCAAATCGAGTTTCTGACATTTTAAGAGATGCAAAAGCCGAGATATTTTTTGCAGCACTTCTCGAGAGTCTAACGTGTCATTATTCTAAAATATCTCATTTAAAAAATGTTTTTGTTAGAATTTATATGAAAATGAAAAAATTGTCTTTACTTATGGGACATCCCTTATTTGATTTGTTACACCTTTCAAGGAGCTAGGCTAAATGCCGTATTCTGGCTATATAGCTCAATATTTGAGCAAGCCGATGATGGAAAGTGTTTGCAGAAACAAACCAGTTTAATTTTATTTTGGCTTGGGTTTTTAGTTGTTTTTCGAAACTCGTACACTTCTACATTTTTGTCCGACTTTATGTTTGAGGTTGAGCCGGCGGATATGCCAGCTTCATTAGAAAGTTTACTTTTTGGTCCAACACGGGATACTAGAACTGAAATATTTTCTTCCAAATTGATTATGGAATATATGTGGGAGTACATTCACGTAAATCCGGCTACCGCAGAAAAGTATGCTTCAAAATATTTCCAAGCAATCAATCGAGTGAAATTCTTGCTTAATTGTTATCATATGAAAGAGAAACATCCTAATCAGCATGATCACAAATGTGAGCTTAACTTTACTAATACATTTGTTACAATAACAAATTGTGTACGCAGGATTGGTGCAAGCTACAAGCGGTTTGCTTTGCTGTTTTTTTCTGAAAGTCATGCCATTACTCTATGGGTAGATCTTTCTTTGCGTCAAATAGCACCACTAGTTCAAGTAGAGTACTATGACAACAATGACAATACATTTTTGTCGTTTGATCTCATTTTAATGTTTCGACCGGACACTGTTTTGAAACGAATACAGATCCGAGCTTTTAGTCGAATTGTGGATTCGGGTATTTATAGCTTTTTACTAAATATGCGTTGTAATTACATGATGTTTAAAAAACTTAAAAACTACACTGCATTAACGGAAGGTTTATTGAATGTTAACCTGTCCACGTATTCTAATGAATATTGTAGAAAATATTTGGGAAAAACATATTCGTATAACAGTACAGCTGTTCAACATTATAGGGTATCAGGCAATGAAAATGGCGATATGACACCAGAGCCTATGGGTCTACACAGCATGGCTGTGTTAGTTAAACTCTGCGTTATGTTACTTGGAGTTGCAGGTTTAATTTGCTTTCAAGAAATGTTTTATGAAATCTTAAAAGTTGCAAAACATAGAACAACTAAAAGCAAATTCATATTTCTGTATGTCAATAATTTAGACGTTTTACAAGAACATTTTGGTTTTACTGGGGTCAACAATCCCTTGTCATATTCGTTCAAGTTTGTGAGGTTTGGTTGTATGAACTATATCAAAGCCTTTCACAGCGCCACTTAAAAATTGTGAAAACGTGAGTCCGTCAATTAAAAAATATGAATATTTGTTGAACAAGAAAATGCTTGTCGTCGTGGTACTTATGTCACTTAAACACTACATAACTACTTTATGATTGAAAGGTTTAAACTAACCCCATAATTGACTCTTACTACACTCTTTGGTATCAAGTCACCAACAAACGTGTGTCAGAGTGTATAGGCTTGTCAAACTTCTTCTTCTCTTTAATATTTTTCACATTATAAACTGGTACTGATTGGTAATTGAGTTGAGCACAGTTAACTATGTATTCTCTATTGTATTTGTCTCTTCCTACTTATAAATTTCATTTCTGACTTTTTATATATTGTTGTTGTATTGTTTTGTCATACATTTGAACGATGTCTCTACATCAAATGGATGTTATCAATGAGCCAAAAGCACATCATAAAACCTCAGAAAAACATTCCTCGGCATAAAAGATAAGCAAACGATCTAATTGTATTTGAAATTACATACCTAAGTACATGCCAGATCAGAAAGTTTTCAGTTTTTAGCATGTCCTGTTACAAAGTATTAGCAATACTTCCTTTATTAAATCAACCCATTAAGATAATCAAAACTTTAAACATAACATGCATATTGTCATGTCATGTCAATATTTATTGTGGTAGCTTTGTTAACGGACATGAAATCCTAATCAGCTCTTCTGCAGAAGCATAAGCTAAAATTGGAATAATATATTCTCATAGAATTCAATTTTGTTTTCATAGCTTTGTGTTGTTTAGAATTATCTAAACTGTGTTTTTGATATCGCAAAATTTCTGTTGATATTATCGGTGTGATAATGTTGGAAAGATAAATGATATCAATTACGTTTGACAGTGTGGCACCTACGTGCTCAGCTGAGATTTAGTAACCTCAAACATACGGATTGTCTGTTGTTATCTTTACTCATATTATTTCATATATAAAGATGAATATTTTCATTGCTCGTTTATTCACTTTTTCCCTGATGAGGACCTAAGATATAAAAGGTCGAAACGTTGGAATAAATTGTATTATTTTCCTTAACACTCGTAGAAGCCCACAATCATTTTACTTAATTAAATATTTCATATATATTTGTTGAAGATACTCAGCAGCTTTGACGACAATAATTAAGCGGTTGTAAAACCTGTGAAACATTTTGTACCTAAAGCAGCCAATCTAGGTCTTGAAAGGAGGTTTCTCATTCGCCATATAACCGTGGGCTTTTCTGGGTGTTTACATCTGGTGATAGAGCTTTAGAAGCCGGATGCACTGCAAAAAACCCCATGCAAATTGGACAACCCGGGCCAAAGTTATGGGGGTTACAAAAAAATCTTTAACATGGGGGTAAATGGGGGACTGTGTCTATTTCAAACCCGAGTTTCACCTTAATGGCACACGTTTACAGGTAAACCAACATATTAGTCGGATACTAGAGACTTTGGAGATATTTTTAAAACCTTAATCTCGATGGTGTCTGTCAAGGACTGTCAAGCAGGTTTGACATCAGTGACTTCATGTTCATAATAAATATTACAAACGTATGTTTAAAATCGTTATCTCTAGAGATAAGTATGTAAGCTGATCTTTTCTGATCTTTAATCTATGGATGGCCAAATGCACATATCAATAAGCCCTTTTTAAATCGCAAGCAAACGCTTCCCTTGCACCTATTGTGATAGTATCTGTGACGGATGTAGGAGTGGTTACTAAAGCTTTTCTTGGGACTCCAGAATGCTGCAATTATGAAACGAATTGGCACCACCAACTACCAAAAAGTATAGGATAGTCTTAACGGTTACGTTTGTGTGTCATGTTGGTAGCATATTGCTAATTTTGTTCTCATTAGACTGTACCCGAATCAATGGTTAAATGTTTACTTAATAACGCTACTTAGAATGAAACTGTGCATTGAATATAGAATTAATAGTATGCTAATCATTTTATATGCATATCCATCGACATCTGCAATACAAATGTAAAAAATAATGCTTTTACACCAGATAAAAAATTATAGGGGAATTTATTTCTCGGATAAAAGCATCATAACACCGGTGACAAAGCCAGCATTTCCCGGGTACGACTAAAATTTTGCATAGTATTTAGTAGGAAAACGGGATTAGATTACAAAAACATATTTATCATCTGATGTCAAGATGTTAAGCTTAATAGTTATTCATCCTATGAAATTTGACTCCTGTGGATAATCTGAATGACGAAATGGTAACCTGATAAATCTCAGCAATGCACGTGCTTGTCTAATCCACTTGATCCCGGATGCCTTGTCACTAATCATTTTTTCATATCATAGCATGAAACGTTGTTAACACGCATATAAAAACTACTAGACAAACATGAAGATATCCATATATAAGCTTATATACTGGAGTACATAATCGTCTTGGATTTGACTAGGCCTCATAACTGACTACGGTATTTTTGGAATATGTATGATAAAAGAGTGTCTAATAAGTGAAGGAACAAAATCCAGCTGTTTTAAAACCCATCACAAAATTTTTCCTTTGAAAATGCTATATACATTTAACTGTTTTTAAGTTTTATATAGAAACATATTCCGACATGTAAATTCGTCATTTAAATAGGTAATGCCAATTTTCTGGAACGCCTAGAACGTAATATCTAAATCGTTTTACTTCAAACTACAAGTTTGGTTGCAATTCAACAATTTTTTTATTTGTCAATTGCATATTTTTAAAACCACATTTTAATACACCTGTACATTATTGTTGCCGTAATCAAATCAATAGAGCAGCCTATCAAACATCAGAACAATCAAGCTGAAAGCAATTGGGGCGCCCAACATATCTCTTGTAGCCCGATTAAGCAGTGTAAGTTCATTATTACAAAGATTTGTGTCACACATACACAAAACAAAGTACTCGTCTTCCTCGCTTGCCAACAGATGACGAGTGTCGGAACTGTTTTTATTAGCTTTGATCAAACGTGCAACACCGCATTCCTTTTCATACCGTAGTATATCTTTGGACGTTCCTCTGTAGCAATATCCGCTTTGTCCCAATTTTTTCTGCATACACTCAAATTGAGACTTCACATCAGACTTTTGCCAACAAAATTTGCTAACGCCTCCGTCGTCTTCATACATGCATGCGTCCTCCCCTTGTGGACAGTCCTCCTCGTTGTCGTTGCTGCCTCCTTCGCAATCTCCATAACAAACGTAACACCTGAGCGCATCTGCAGCTGGGGTAAAGTAGACCAGCATGCCAAAAATCAGCAGTGCAATCACCAAAACCTTGGCACCAGTCATGCTTCTAAAAATAAGCAAATTCATTTTTTGATTTGATTTAAGAAAAATCTGAATATGATTAACATCTCAAAGTTTTACTTTGATTCAACAAGCTTCTATGAATTGTGAACACAATAGTGAGTTAAATTTATTTGGCAATCTGATCGGCTTTTCTGGTATATCTGCAAGAATCAACACAAAATATATTACTGCAATACTTTTATAACAATTTGGTGTGCATTTTTCACTATTTAATTATTCCCTTTGATAAATGCATGACGCAAATCACAAAGTCTACTTTGTGCTTAATGCCACTACACAAATGATTTATGGATATATTCAATATTGTAGCTAGATTTGCGGGAATCAAAGCTGCTCTTCTCATTAATGTGAATGTGTACTTTGGTGAATAAATCTGAAGTTCATAGTATTTAGTTGAAGAAGAGGATTAAGATAGGAATTTGGACACATAGGGTGCTTGTTCAGCAGAACAGATAATATAAATATATGAAGCATAGTGTTCATATCAGAGTAAACACAACGTTTCCAAAAATATACTCAACACCAACACTTTTTATCAAGTGAACTTTGACGTTTTCATATAATCCAAATGACTAAAGTGACAATTTAGGTTTGCAAGCTACTAAATCTTAGTAAAACAAGAGCTTGTCTAGTTCAATGTATCACTTTTTGTGCTTATATCATTCATAATTTTGGAATTATCCTGCTTGCTGAGATTTGCTATAATGTAAAAAACGTGTTCATTGATTGGAACCGTCTCTGCCTATGTAGAAATATGTGATACCCTATATTCCAGATAGATGCTATCTTGATTTGATTCATATGTAGTTTTATTACTCCAGAAAAGCCAAGAACACCCATATCAATCTTTGTATAATTATCTACTTAATAACTTATAAACCGGATATCAATGTTGTAGAAAATCATTGTATTCTTCACATTTGAAAAGTTTATGGCGTGCACATAGCAGGATTTATCATTTTCAACTGAAATGAAGATATTTGAGAAAATAATTCAGTCAATGGAAATTTCGTTACACAAAAATATTCTAATGGTATTTTTGGCATAATTGTTAAGAAGTGGTGTTTGAAAACACTAAACCTACTTGTTTTTCCACAATTTTGCGTTTGTGGCAGCAACGTCTGAATCGAGTTCATGCACATTGTTTTATTAAAATTGAAAGTATGCATACTTGTATTGTTTTTTTAAATCACGATAAACATGTATTGCTAAATTCCTATTTTCACGCGTGATTTTTAGCCTTGTACTTTGTACTCATATAAAAGTATCTTCAATTTGAAACAGAACTTTAATAGGCTTTCCAGGGTATATGTTGATGTGACACGGAGAGCAGGACATAAAAAATAAACAACATAGTTGTCAGAAGTTTATCAATAGCTTGCCATTTAAAACACGATAAAATAAACTGATAGAACTGATAATAATATACAAAAATATCATATTATGGGCCGCTGAAAATATATCAAGGGAAAACGGTTGCAGAGTATTCATTTGCATTATTTGTCTTGTCCAGCGAATACCAGAATTTATGGTAAAATAGTGCTAGTTGGTAAGCAATAAATAGGTTACGCCCTCCGCTTCTAAGCAGTACTTCATAAACTATGCAATTAAACATTTTTTCAAATAAAGAGGACGGATAATTAGTTCTGCCAATACCTATATTTTGAGCTATAAAGAAAAGCAATCTAGTGGCTTCCAGTGGTCAAAAATTTTTAGTACCAAGTTTGGAAAGACTACATGATAACAAGCGTCATTAAAGTGTACTAGAACATGAACTGGATCTGATAATTCAACCGAGTCGCCTAAAAAGTTGGAAGCCACGAGTGTGTCAATTTACTAAACAACCAATGTAACAATCCATTATCAGTTTTCTAAAAACTTTGTGACTAGTTTTACATATTTGTACTATACAAGTTTCTATACCGCATTTTGTTAGGTTTTAACTTCAGCAGTATACTGCTTTTAAAAACTTTTGTTTCTAAAATATGTCACGATACTTTCTACATTATTTAGCAGTATTAAATGCTATCGTTGTGTACTGTGCTGACGCTAAATTAATCCGACCACTCAGCAGTTATCTCCCACATGAAATTGAAAAACTTGACAAGTTTCCAAAAGAGCTTTTAAAGGAATATAACTCTTTACCTTTTGGAAAACTGCCATCGAATGCCGTAGACCTAAACAGCGGGTTAGACTTTTTGAACTTCGATCACAAGTTAATTTTTATAGTAAACTTTCAATATGTAAACTTTGCGCTATCTGGAATGCCAATTATTGTAAAAAGCCCCGTACCTTTTTTTGGAAAGATTGGAAGCTCAAAAAAATATTTGTGGATTCCACGAAAGTTTTACGGTATTAACTGCAACAACACAATATGTTTTCGTTGTCTAGCTTCTCGATTTTTAAAAGCAGTTGAAACAATTGATCGTTCTCAGAAGTACATCTGTTCGCTACTAAATTTCTTCAAATACTCTACCAATTCACGAACATGGTTGGGAGTAATACGAGTTTTTCTGTTTCAACCAGTGTCTCCTCGATTAATGGTGAATTACGGTTACGCACAGTTTTTTAATAAGTTTGAGTCCAAATACGGTATATTATCAACTTCACAACCTCTTGTTAACATTCTTGTAACCCACATTGCTGAAAGTCCAACTTACAAAGTTGAAATGTATTTGTGGATGGAGTCGTTGACTAATCCCTACAAACAAGCACTCAGTGTGCATTCGCAAATTTTTCTTCAAGTTGAGTGTCGGCTCGGAACCTTTAAAGTAAGAAAACATATACAACCATGTGAATGTCCCAGTACATTTTTTGCAGAGCACGAAGTTGGAAATAAGTTGGGTAAGTACTTGTTGTAAAACTTTCATTCGAGTTAACAGAGTTAAGGTTCATAGCAGCTTTTTTATTTCAGACATAAACACATTACCAATTTCAATAATTGGATGGAAAATTAAACCAGATTTCTTGTTTTACTCCTTGCGATTTTCCAAAGAGGAAGCACTTCAAGCTTTCTGGAACCTTAATAACAATAACATTCAAATACGAAAACACATGGCTCTAAAAAGCCAAAATCATCGTTTTTTCAAGCTGTGGTGATTATCGCGCATGAAGTTATAAAAGTCCAATCATTAACAAACCATTCCATATTTACTAGACATAGTCGGTCTGATACCAACTGGAAAACGATCTCAGTAAAAGAGCATTTTGGCGAATTACAATACAACAGTAGATTAGAAAACCGTATAATTGTAGAGAATAAGGCAAAGAAACTGAAGTTTGTCACTTGTGGACAGCGAGGAATTAGTGCCTTTCCGTTTCACGAGCTTGTTAATGTTTGCGACGTGTATATATGAATTGCCATCGTTGTAAGTGTTTTTGTTATATCACTGTGCATATGGAAAATTGTTGGTAAAACTGAAGATAAACAAAGCATTGGAAAACTTTCTGACAATTTTATTTCATTGATAAAAATACTGCATGAGCAAGGAGATCCGTTCAGCAACAGGATTGCAAGCAATCACATTTTACAATGGATCATAGCAAGTGCGTTGCTTGTTGGTATTGTGCTAAGCAACGGGTACAAAAATCAAAACGTTTATAATATGATTGTTGCACGTGATCCGCTTTTGTACGAAACTCTGAGTCAAATAGTTGCTGAGAATTTTACGGTTTACACAAGAGTAAATAAACTTTTTAGTAGAAACTCCTTTAGTGCAAGTGATCCTTTGCCAATAATCCTTTATACAAAGAGGGAAATAGGAAATAGAGAACTTTCTAAAAATTCGTTTACAATATGGGGCATTAGTGAATTTGCGTTAAGAGGTGTATACTATGTTAACAAGAATAGTTTAGAAACGACTTATTACGAGATTGAAAATCTAGCACGTATACATCCAGAGGTTTGCAAAATACTCGAGTCCATCATAAAAGCGGTTTTTCCGTTGCTTCGGGCTGATTATTTTGGTACAAGTGTGTCTTATGACAGAATAACACATGGTATAAAACAAGCCATAATAGAAAAACAGGAAACCTTATATGTGACGGAACTAGTGACGTGTGACAAAACTGCTGTTATATTACCAGAATATGCATGTCATGAATATGCAAAGAGGGTGTTTTTGCAAAATCAATCCCTGGTATCAATAGGCACTGAAGATTTTCTGAATGAATCAGTGGCAATTAGGTTTGAAGGATATGTTGACCAAAACCTGATACAACGACTAAGACTTATTGAAGCATCTGGATTAAACATTTGGCTGCCAAAAATTATAACGCATTATGTATCGTTTACAAAAGAAACACCACCACCGTCAAGTGTTTCCATTAGTGGAAATGTTGTGGTACTATTTTTTCTACTACTGCTAGGATTTGGGATTGCATCGGTGGTTTGTTTAGTTGAGCATATTGTTAGTAAAAAAGTAACGAAATGTGGAACAAATTTTATTATTATAAAACTACCAAAGAACCCAAATATTTTAAGCATATTTCAAAGAGCTTTACAAATGTGGTCATTCAAATTCATCAAACATTGCACTAAGAGTCTTAAATTGTTGAATCTGGATAGTTGTAAATCTTTCAAAACAAAATAAGTTTCACTTTGGACAATAACAAGCATTCACTTGTCGTTAAGACTTCGCGTAATTTGCCTAGTGTTGAGAAAAGTAGTTTTTGGAGAAAATAAGATTTTAGAATTACTTACAAAAAGTGAAAGCAAAAATTGTCTATTTGATTATACATTGATATGTTAGTGTATAAATGGTATGCTGAACAACTATTCTATAAATGGTTTATATTTTATACATTTGGTAGCATAAGTAGTCTCGTGAAGCCATTGGCAAAGGTTTAATTCTAATTGAGCTAATTTGTCTCGCCAAAGTGTTGAAAATTTCACATTTGACACAAAATAAATATATTCAAAAATCAACCTTCGAAAGTTCAAGTGAGTATTAGTTTGTATAAACCTAAAATTTATTCGTATAGCTGATCTTAAAATAAAACCAGTTTATCCAAAAACAAAAACAATTTCCTGCCTTCAACACGCCTGTTCGTGTAAATAACCCCGCACGTGGAATGTATTATTTGCACTGAAGTTTAATTCCACTTTCAGCACTATAATTAAACAAATACCTAATTTATTTTCTAGTACCCTATAATATTAAAATGATTGCTTTTATAAAAGTTCAACATAACTGAAACGTCACAAAGATATTAGATATTAAAATAAGCTACCTATTTGCGACTTTTAGGCGCCAGAAAGTAATATTTTTAGTTGATATTAGCTTAATATATTTTATTGATAGTTTTGTTGAAAAACACTTTTCAATATTACTTGTGTAGGTACTTGTCTAGATATATAGTTAGGTAGATATTTTGTACTTCAGTAAAATAAAATTTCAAAGTCAAACCTCTCTTTTCTACTCGTTTCCGAAAGCACATCAGACAACGTTTAATAAGAATCCTTGCAACTATAGTGCATGGCAAAAAGTGGTAATTTTGTGGTACTAGATTTGTTTACAGTCTGTTTTGTCCAAAAAGACTCTCAAAAAAGCTGTAGCAGTCTTCAATAAAACAACTTATTCAATAAATAAATATGCTGCAACCATATTTATTGGACATACTATTCCTTTCCCTTGTTTTATTCCGTGTTAATGCAACACTTCTCCAACCCCTCAAAAATACTTTTCCAAACAAAACAGAAAAGCTGGACAGTTTTTGGACACAAATGCTAAATGAATATCACTCGTTTCCTTTTGATAAACTACCACGGACTGTTGTAGACTTAGACTATGAGTTAGAATATTTAAACTATAAGCACAAGTTAATTTTTATTGTAAACTTTCAGTATGTCAACTTAAGATTTCTAAGGTTTCCAATCATTCTTAAAAGTCCAGTACCGTACTTTTCGAGAAATGAACAAGATTCTTTTTCTTATTGGATTCCAAGAAACTTTTACGATGAAAATTATAACAAGTCTAGTTTTCGGTGCCCGCCATCCAGATTTGTGGAAGGTCCACCCGAATTCAAAACGTTGAATTCAGTTGAGTGGAAAAACCATATCTGCTCCAGATTCAATTTCCTGAAATATTCAACCAGCACACGAACGTGGTTGGGAGTTATTAAAGTTCTTCTTTTTCAGCCACTTTCTCCACGCTTGAATATCGAATACAAATACCATCAATTTTTTAAAACGTTCGAATTTATGCGTGTATTACCTGTAGAAATGCCGGTAATTAACATTCTTTTCTCAAACATAGCTCAATATGAACCCAGTATTCGTGATATACGTTCTTGGACGACTTCAATTACATCGGACGACAGTGGAAGAACTCCTCCAATTTTACATACACAAATTTTTCTTCAAGTTATTTATCGTCCTGGAAATAGCAGTGTTTGGAATTATATACAACCGTGTAGTTGTAGCACATTGATAAAACTATATAAAGTTGAAAAGCACACAGGTACGATCATTACGATTTTATACAAGTTTTGTAATCTTACTCAGATTCGGTTTTCATTTGAATTTTTAGATATATTTGAGCTACCACAATCAACATTTGGATGGAAAATTGCACCAGACATGATTTTACCTTTGATGCAACTTTCAGAAGAGGAGAGAAAATCTGCACTGTTTGATAGATCTACTAGCAAACAGAGTAATAACTTACGCAAGCACTTGGCCTTAAGAAATCATAATCGACGTTATCTTCAAGCTATAATGACCATCGTGTATGAAATTGTTAAGAATCAATCACTCTCTAAAGCGTCTCCATATCATGGGTTTATGGAACTGGAGTCGAAAACCTTTTTTGTAAAGGAATATGTTGGTGAATTACCATATAGTAGTAGATTGAGCAATCGCATAATTGTTGAGAACCAAGCAAACCAACTAAAATTTGTTACTTGCGGGCAGCGAGGAATCACCGCTTTTCCTTTTCGGGAGCTTTTTAAGGTCTATGACAAATATGTATGGATAGCAATATTTGGATGCATATTTATCACATCATTATGTCTCTTGGACCTTTCTGATGGAAATGATTATCAAAAAGTTGTTTCAAAACTCTGTCACAATATGCTATCCCTATTAAAACTATTGCTTGAACAAGGAGATCCATTTAACATGAGGCTTTCCGGCAATACAATTTTACGTTGGATTATTGCAGGAGTTCTACTTACCGGGATTGTGCTTAGCAACGGATACAAAAACCAAAATGTGTACAATATGGTAACTAGACGAGAACCGCTATACTACGAAACACTGAGTCACTTGATTTCTGAAAATTATACGGTTTACACAAGAGTGACAAGACTTTTCGGAGGTTATTACGATTTTCGCCCAAGTGAAGGTTATCCCTTACCGGTACAAATTAAGGGGATCTACATAGAAACTCAGAAACAAACCAAAAAGTCATTTTCGATAAGCGGTGTTAGTGAATATGGTGTTGTGGGTGATTGCGATGACAAAGGTACACCCCAACAATTTTGCGTTCTTAAAAATATGGTACGTATACATCCAAGTGTATGTAGAGTACTGGAATCTATCATAAAAATAATATTTCCGTTGCTAAAAGTTGGTTATTTTGGTGCAGTTGTGTCTTACGAAAGACTAATTTACGGTATGCAGCAAGCCCTTATTCAGAAACAAATAGCACCACAAGTGGCCGAACTGGTATCCTGTGGCAAAACTGCAATAGTTTTACCTGCATACATGTGTCATGAGTATGCAAAGCAGGTGGCTTCTCAAAATCAATCCCTAGTTTCAATAAGCTCTGAAAATTTTCTAAATGTTACAGTGGCAATTCAGTTCGTTGGTTATGTTGATCAGAAGCTGCTACCACGTCTTCGGTATATTGAAGCATCTGGGTTAGTAGTTTGGCTTCCAAAGATACTAACTCATTATGTCCCGTTTAGTAGAAATATACCACCGTTAGTGAGTGTATCAATTAATGGAAATATTGTGGTAATATTTTGTTTATTGATAATGGGTTTAAGTGCCGCATTGCTGATTTATTTCATGGAGCATGTGGTCAGCACTATATTAACTAAATCTCGAACAAGGGTTGTGAAATTTTCAAAGACGCGGAAGAAAATTGATTTTAACATTATGTGTATTGGTTTTAGAAATGCACTTTTAAATTGCTTTCAAACATTAAAAAATCTTAAGTACAAGCTAATGTTAAGCAAATGTTTCAAGATATCAAACTCGATCATTACATTTTTTGTTTGCATGAGTTTACATTAGTTGTACATGTAGTTGTTTACATTACATGAGTTTAGAATTATACTAATCTTATTATTGACTAATGAGCAAAAGCTGAACAGTTATACCGTTAGCAAAATCAATACAATTCAAAGGAGTTAGTTTATCTACAAAATTCAACGATCCAAATTTAACCTTGATCAACGAGCAGCTTTTATAAAATCTGTAAAACGTTTTCTTTTCCTGTCTGGAATGAACTTGCATATTAAATGTGCGCCTTATTGCACACAAAGATTTTTCTGATTGCCAGTTTAACTGTGCCATGCTACCAAGAAGTATCATCAGAACCATTGTAATTCCCAGGAGAGTCATTAAGGAGAACGCATAAATGAAAAGTGTCTGTTTTGTTAGAGGCAGCCTTATTATTGTAGTCATGCAAGCCGATTGCAAAGGTATTCCACTTACAATAACGGCTGTCACTAACGTGGACTGCTGCAGCTCGTTCATTATTACTCCAAGAAGCTGTAGTGTTCTGTAGTGCAGAGTGGCATCCATTATAGAAAACTGGGTTGAATGCTTAAAGTAGTCTTGAAACCTAAGTTTTTTTTTACAACAGAACGGGTTCTTTGAAATTTTAAAGTTTTTATTTAAAAATTTAATTTTTAAGCTTCTAACCTTAACAAGTTAGCCCGGAATGTTAGTGTTCCCAATATCATTATTCCCGCTGCGGCAAATGCCGCAGCATTCTGTACAAACGCCCAGAACCAATAATTGACCAGAAGAACAAGTATCTTCAAAGTGATCTGCACAACTTGCCAAATTCCAAGGCTAGGAGTAGAGCATTCAGGCAGCAACCAGTATGCTACTATACTCGGTTTGCATGGGTTGTTCCAGTGTATTCCAAATACAAATAAAATTGGCACAGTAGCATCAATTACGAACACTATATAAGCCAGGTATTCATTCAATTGTGTAGCCAAGCACTTGGATTGTTTCCATTGTGGCAACAAATTTCCGAATTGGAGAAGTCCGTTGATGTATGTGCACAACGCGTGCAGATTTTTACGAAGAGATTGTAACATGAAATGAACGGTTGTGTTGCAAATTACCACAAAGCCAAACAAAACTTGATCAATCGGGTGAAAACTGTGTGAACCAAGTAGATACTTTAAAACTCCACCTATGTATAGCAAAGCTAGAAGCAGTGAGTGAAATTTTAAGGCGTGTACCATAGAGACGTGTTTGCTTCTCTGCAGCAATTCTAACTTCTTTTGTTTGAAGTTGAAACAAACTGGAATACTGTGGAGTGAACATGCCATTTTGCATGTTTTGTCAAATAAAACATAATTATTTTCAATCATGGTAATATATGCTAAGTACGTATGAGGTGGAAACTTCAGAAAGTTGATTCAGAAATTTTAAAACTTGATGAGTTATGCTGAAGCAAATGTATGTTTACATGCATCCCCATCAAATATCAACAAGAGCTAGAAGTCGTATTGTATTAATCTAGCCTAAAGTCGACATGTAATTAAAAAACCAATGCGTGGGTAGGAAATTGTTGTTCTGGATGTTTTAAATAAACATCAATTAAAATGTTTTTCTTCTTTGAAAAACTGGTGAAGCTAAACCCAAGGCATAAACAACCCCCATTTTATGTACACAATTTGTTTGAACAGTAACGATACATAATTATATGTAGCAAGATCGATTTGAAAAATAAATGATTACTGTAGGTAAATATCATAACAAATTCATATGCTATGCTTTGATCTTTTTGTATATACTTAAACTGCCAAAGAATAATAAGTTTGACTGCGTAAGCAAGTTCAAAATAAGGTTATTAGCTTGTTGACTCTGCAATGGAGCTATTTGATATGTCTGTAGGTTTGCCCGTTTTTCATCTTCATTTTAATAATTAGCAAAATACATTTTTATATAAGATACAAGTGTTTGCCACAGTATCAAAAAATTCTTTATATAGCAACATTTCACAACTATACAAGAAAATATTGCAAAGCATATTGCTAGAAAAATCTGGTTGAATATATAAGATAAGATAACGATTATTACCGATAACAAAAAATTATCTCAATTAGTAAATATTATATTCATGCTATGATTTGTGTTTTTAAATAAATAAAACGTGAAAAGTCCGTTTAAGTAGTATCTGGCATGTCGTAACTTGATAAAATATTGGTTTAAGTAAGTGAAAATATACGTAATTTGTTCTGAAAAAATCAATAGAAGATCAGCAAAACCAATATTAAAACAAAATCCAAAGTTTGTCGTACTAATAGTTTTAATACAATAAGATAGCCGCAGTACCTATTCCCAAAATGGTAGAGTCTGGTTGCCAGTCTTGCATGTAGTTTTTTGTATTGAAAAGGTAATTGAGCAACGAGTAAATTAAGAATAAACAATCCTCTTCTTGCGTACCCAAAACTACTCCATTCTCATCTTCACATATTTTGCCCACAAAGCAAACTTCCGTTTTCAGTTTACTATATCAAAATTACTCACGCGTAAGGGCACCTGAAAAACTTTATCGGTCTTATAATCCGGTTCAGCATATTTTCCATCCTTTATTTTTACGTTGTTTATTCTGTTGCCACACTTGGTTTACATAGGCTTCAAGAATTATACCAACCTTTCACTTTCCTACTATTTCAAGCTTTTAATTTCTTTGGTTTGGTTTAGTTAGTTTTTGCATTCAGAAGTACAGAAACAAATGTGCAAAGCGTCTGAACCAGCTCAGAAAAAGTAACAATTCGTTGCAAGATACACCCCAAATTTTTTTGACTTGGACTTTTAAAACTTTTAAACTTTTTTGAAGTATGCTAATCAACGATTAATACATACCAGGCTTCATCTCCATATGTTGTTTTAGAAAGACTGGGCAGAGGTTTAAAATTAACGTATTCGAAAAATGATACTTTCTGATTTTTTCAGACCGGAAGTTAAACTGACTAGTGAAACTTTTTCTAGAAGTTGATCATCCAATGACCTTTCTGTCTGATGATATATGATATGATAGATATTTGTCTACGCTACATAAATATTGTACCAATTACCCAATACTTGAGTGGAGTTGTGAAAAAGAATATACAAAAGTGGGCTGCAAACCGGAAGTGCTCAAAACTCAAATATTCTTTTTTAGAAGCATTACATTAAAAATCTGAGCGACGACCTTTTAGCAAACGTAATTGGAAACCAAATGACACTCCACCCTTTGAAATTGAATGGCTGCTTCACGAGTGCTTAATGTAAACATTTGGTGAGATTAGCTTAGCTAATTTAGCTAAAATTCAAAATTGTCGAACATTTTGATTTGTCATATTTTGATAATATATTTCACTTAATTGCCTTTTTTGATAGTTGTGAGGAATGATGAACACATTTAAACCACATTGAGCCGAAATATTTTCTAGTAAAAACCAATTTACTTTGTAAAGCGTAAAAATAATATGCTAGACGTACACGCGCACATACATTGCGTAACCGTTTTGTTATTCAATCTAAGTTTAGTAAAAACCATTTTTAAATTGATTACATTTTGAGCAGCGATAACCTATCAGAATATTTTATCAGTAAACAGGTTTATTGGCTATTGAATATTTATCGGAATAAATAGAAGTAAGTTCAGGTTAGTTGCTTTCAGAGAAACTCCAACGCAGCATATATTACTTGTATTTAGTTTTTGTCGCAATTTTTAAATAAACTATCCTGAAAATGACTTTAACTCAAGTTGAAAAATACGCAGCTAAACTGCAAATACTGGCATTTATTTATTTGTTTCCTTTTCCTGTAAGATTTAATGCCACATACTCAAGTATGGTTTGGAGTCAATCCTTCTCAAAGCTGTTACCAACCATTTTAGTCTGGTCTTTTATTATTTTGTACGGCATTGCTAATTTAGCTGGTTGTTTTATTAGCCACGCATTGTTTCCAAGTGTAGCTAGCAATTTTGAAAACAAAGTGATTTTTCTTCTGATTGGAATAGTTTCGTGCTCCGCTCCATTACTACTATTTCTTTTCTTCCAAAGAAGTTTACTTCAGACTTTGAATGCTTTGTTTGGGTTTTCCTCTGACTTGACAAAAGGTTAGCAAATTTTTGTTTAAATTCCTAATGTTATATGCTGCACACAATAATTTTGTGTAATTCCAAACTTTTTCCCCAGCGTTTCGTAGAATTCAACAGAAATACGCATTTAAGAAACTCTTGGAAGAAGCTTTTAAATTTGGATTTATTCCTGCTGCGGTACTTATTGTTTGGACTATTCCAATATGTTGCTATTTTGCAAATGTTGATATTTTTTATTTTGTTATAAAAGAATTTTTAAGTAACAACAATAGTATAGTACAAAGTCTTGCTACGCTGCTTCGTCTTGTTTTAATTTTTTGGATTCTATCCGAAATAGCTCGTGGTGCTACGTTTGCAGTTTTGTGCGTTCTGCTAATCATTTCTAGATTTCATCTATGCTTAAATGTGTTCCTTCACCAAATTCGTTCTATTAACAACTTTCTAAGAGTTTATAACCAGTTTAGAATAATATTAGCAAACGCGGAACAAGTTTTTAACAACATTATTTGTGCTGCATTTTCAATTATATTTTGGGTTTTGGTAATTACGGCATGGCTTTTAGTACGTTGTAAAGTTGAACAAGTAACGCTTATTTTGTACGCAATTGCCCTGGTAGTTTTTATTGCTCTTGATGGAATTGTTGTTTGGCTTCTTTCGGATCTCTGCCAACTATTGGAAGCGGGAATCCGAGTTGTCAAGGTTAATCGAATTACAAGCAAACTGTTCTTTGCAAAATGGAAGAGTAAACAGCTTCAAATATTGTACCTGGAAATGAAAGCAGTCAAACCAATAGAGATAAAGTACGGGCCTTACAAGCCTATTACCAGAAAATTGTTAATGTCGTACGTATGGCAAATATGGCTTAAGATATTTGATGGTATCATACTGTTCAATGGTACTTGAACAATATGACTTCAATAGCTAACGCTTTTGTATGGTAGCAAATATTATATATAACTACAATTTTTGTTTTGCTTTTTGAATAAAATCTGCATATGTAAATTTCACACCAATATATCTTTTTATAATTCTCTGGTGAAAAAATTTCTCAAAATATGTGAGTATTTATTAAGCACCGAAAGGTGCTTATTAAAATCAGTCGTGTCCGTCCGTCCGTCTGTCTGTCTGTCTGTCGGTCTGTCTGTCCGTGTGCGCTCTATCTCTTGAACGCTTTGTTCGATTCTTTTCAAATTTGGTACACAAGTACCCTATGTTGATGGGCAAATGTGGGCGAAATTTCAGGTCATAAGGTCAACTAGATCAAAAGTTATTTAACAAAATGCGCAGCGTGGTATAATAAGTAATCATGCAATGCATTAGAATGCAGTGTTGGCCAGGGCTAAGAGATGCTACAACAGGGCTTCGTAGCTCAATGGCTAAGCAACGCGACGTTACTTTATAGATCGCAGGTTCGAATCCTACCAGCACGTGTAACTATTTAATTACTTTTTTACTAAATTATGCAAGAATGATGAAACTATATAATTTATACATTCAAACAAATCATAATAATCGTCTGCAAATTTACTAATCTATGATATTTGAATTAGCCTGCGTATGGAGTCAACCTGCTCATAGAATTAGCCTGCATGTACAGTTAAGCTGTGAATGGTTCACTCTTGTTGTTAGCCTGCGACTTCTTTAGTTTGTACGTTTGTTAGCCTGAAAATGAGTTAGCCTGAAAATGAGTTAGCCTGTGAATGGGTTAGCCTGTGAATGGGTTAGCCTGTGAATGGGTTAGCCTGTGAATGGGTTAGCCTGTGAATGGGTTAGCCTGTGAATGGGTTAGCCTGTGAATGGGTTAGCCTGTGAATGGGTTAGCCTGTGAAAGGGTTAGCCTGTGAAAGGGTTAGCCTGTGAATGGGTTAGCCTGTGAAAGGGTTAGCCTGTGAAAGGGTTAGCCTGTGAATGGGTTAGCCTGTGAATGGGTTAGCCTGTGAATGGGTTAGCCTGTGAATGGGTTAGCCTGTGAATGGGTTAGCCTGTGAATGGGTTAGCCTGTGAATGGGTTAGCCTGTGAATGGGTTAGCCTGTGAATGGGTTAGCCTGTGAATGGGTTAGCCTGTGAATGGGTTAGCCTGTGAATGGGTTAGCCTGTGAATGGGTTAGCCTGTGAATGGGTTAGCCTGTGAATGGGTTAGCCTGTGAATGGGTTAGCCTGTGAATGGGTTAGCCTGTGAATGGGTTAGCCTGTGAATGGGTTAGCCTGTGAATGGGTTAGCCTGTGAATGGGTTAGCCTGTGATTGGATTAGCCTGTGAATGGGTTAACCTGTGATTAGGTTAGCCTGTGAGTGGGTTAGCCTGTGATTAGGTTAGCCTGTGAATGAGTTAGTCTGAGAGGGGGTTAATCTGTAAAGGTCATGAACACTTTAAGGTTTCGATTTTTTGGTTATGTATCTTTCGGTGCTTTGCTACATGTTAGCAGGTTGCTGTCTTTATTTATCACCTGCTTGGTATATTGCTCAGTATATAACCGTTACTGGATATATATGTAACTAGAATGATTTAAAAGTTTCTAAAGTTCCTTGCGTTTTTCTTGACCGTAAAAAATATCGTAGCCTTTATAAATTTAGCAGCATTGTTGTTGTTGTAGTATTGTTGCTTCTACGCAACCAACTGACAAATACCAGAATGCCAATGCCAAAATCAAAAAGAAGTACAATGCCAAAATCAAGAGTTGGATTCTTTTCAACTCTCGAGAGTTGGACAATAGGAAAACACAAATGCAAAGTCTAAACTAGCAACATGTAGAATGCAATTTCGAATGTGAATTGGAATACAAATTCAACCAGTTTCCTACTTTTGCGTTTATAGTTTTCACATTTACAATTGAATTCAGTAAAATGCAAAAACAAGCATTTCATCTTGTACTTGTACTTATAATCGGACTTAAATGTACGAACTTTCTTAAAGGATTCATGCGCATTTTTTATTTTCTGTCCACAAAAAATAGAGGCAAAAAAACCAAACAAGAACTTAACTTAAGCTGCGGTTTACTTTTACTATAAGTAAAATCTCGTTTCTCCGATTAAAGTTTAGTCACTAAATTTGATATAGCCTTTGCTAGATTTATCTTATTTGATTTTGTAGTGACATGACATGTAAAGAACGGATATTTTGGATCACTCTATTTGTGTTAGAAGAACACATTTGTGTGTGTGTGTTGTCAGTTCAATAACACGCAGTCCGTATAGTTTGTTTTTCTGTACCACGAGCATTAGCTGAATTTGCGAAGCCCCAACAATATACCATTAGAACAAAATATTTTACATTCACATAATATTACAAATCATGCAACAAGACTAGTTGTAAATTGTAAAATATTATGTAAAATGCAAATAAATCACAAAGTCTTATGAATCTTGAGTATTAACCACTAATTTAAGCCGTGAGCTTAACGTCAGCAAATGAACATTAAGCTGGCTGTGCGAATTTCTGCACTGATGCACTTATGTCGCGGCAGTCGGACTGCCGCAGTCGCAAGTCACCTGTCACCTGGACACTTTCAGGCATTCTGTTGTCTTCTTTAATTTTTTCAAGCTTAAAGTTAACTATTTTCATCTTGCCAAATCATTTTAACATTTAACGGGTATTAAGTTGATAAAATGTCATCCGTGGACATCGACATGGTGAGTGAGGCGAGGGATGAAAGGGAGGAAGATGGGGAGTCCACCGTCGCCAGAATGCGAAAGGTTATCAAGGCACAGGGAACGGTTATCATTGAATTGTAGCAGCTTGTGGAAATGCTAGAAACCAAGAATAAGCAGTTTGTCAAGGACAATAGGCGTACACAGATGCTGGAAACGGAAAATCGGGAACTTAACCGGAAGATTAAAAAGTTAACGAAAAAGTTGGAGGGACGGAGGAGGAGGATGGAGTTTGATGGAGGGGATGAGGAGGAGGAAAGTGGAAGCCGGGTAGTGGTCAAGGAGGAGCCAAGTGACGACGCTGTGTCCGAAGATGATGAGGGTGGAACTGGGTATGTGACACAAAGCTTAATTTTCTTAAGGTTTTATAAGTTGGAATCTTAAGAAATTTCGGTTTTTTAGAAATGCATCGACATCAGAGACGTCTGGAGGTAGATCCTTGGCTGACAATGCAGTAGACAAGTGTAGGCCTTGTTCAGTGGTATTGACAAGATTGTCCATGGAGGAAATTGCCAAGTTTGCAAAGGCCCGTGTTGGAAAAGCAACTGTTTTGAAGCCAAGGCAACCTTGTGCCAGAAAGGTTGGAAAATCCACGGCAGGGAAAAACCACAGATTAGTGATCAACCACGGATGGGTCAAGGGGCACTCAAGAGAAAAGGGATGCTTCAGATGCTCCTGTGGAAAGATCTTCCAGCTCAAAAGCTCCGCAAGGTACCATATTCGGCGTAAAAACAACCCGAATCTTTTCAAGTGCACCAGATGCTCCAAGGCGTTTGACAAATATTCCAGTCTTAAGGTACATTGTCATCAGGTTCATAAGCTGAAGTTTGAGTGGGGTAAACTGGCTTGTGGAATCTGTGGGCTTAATCCATTTGATACTCGAAGAGAGCTGATGGAACATAGACTTGCAGTTCATGGGTTTAAGCGTATTTAAAAATCTACATAAAAAGGTTATATTCACCTTGAAAAGTTATTGGTTTCTTTTTTGTTAAATTGGCTAAAATATTTGAAGAAAGACTTTATTTCTTTTGGAAAACACAAAATGTTGATAAAACGATTAGATTAAATACTTATTATTAATATTTTTACACGGTTTTATTAGCAATAAAGTCTGTCTAAAAACTGTTTTTGATCCTGGAATTTTGATAATTTCAACGCAACTTATTCAGTAACATTAATACTTATTACCTAATTACTTTTCTATCCTTTACAATTACTTGATTGTTTGATTGATTGAAGAAAATCATAATATACATCCGACACAATTAGCTTAAATAAATGTAATATCTAAAACTTACGGATTTTTATGTATAAAATTTAATCGTAAATGTAAATAATATGGCGTCATCATGACCAATCCTTTTACCAATCATCTAATTCCACCATTCTAAAAAACTCTATCATTTCCTGAATTCTGGCATCAATCAAACGAGCCTTACAATATTTCGTCAAATCCTCCTAAGCTTTGTTCATTTTTACCTTCCTAGCCAGACTCAACAGCTCTCCGCAATTTTGAGCAGTACAAATCAATCCCAGTGCTTGATCTAAAAACTTTAGCAGAACTTCCAGCAAATATTTATCAGATGCATATGTCAACTTCTCAACAACTCCAGAATTGTTCCAGTTGTCAGTCCACAGGGGTAATTGACTAGTAGTCAAAGACTACGCTAATTACTATTTTGATGTCAAAGTCACCACCCCAGACCACCTTGATCCCCCCGGGGCAGCTCCCTACTATACTTAAACTGCACCATAACACGGTGAAACTCAGTTTTAAGGGGTAATTGAGTCCGCTGGTCAGGATATTGATGTCAACATAACTCAGACTATTATTATAGTCAAATAAAATTCTCGTCTGCTTTCCTAAGTTTACAAAAGTTTATTTTATTTAACTTTGTGATTTTAAATAGGTTAGAAATTATATGTATAAGTGTATAAGTATGTATTCTTATGTCGAAGTAGCCGCACAGCATCTCTGCACTGAGCAGCTTTTTCCAAACAAAAGCTGAAATTGAATTTGAGCTTTTAAAATTTGATATAAAATACCGATGCAGAATCATTTTATATTTTATTTCAAATACCATATCCTGTGTACCAAACTACAATTAATTTGTGAATCCTACGTGCCACTCGCTTTAACGATTTTTGTATTCTAAAGCCAAATATGTTTGTTGTTTTACAGCAACTTTTCATGCAACTTTGTGCGCAAGCAATTATCTTATTACCCATCAAACGAATAAAAATTGATATTGTTGTAATTGCTCTCCGTACAACGTTTTTACTTAAGTGTATTACCTCACAAAAATAAAACGTTAGCGCTATTCCAACGCCACCCAGCCATAATACAAAAACTATCACTATATTGCCATTTAAAGATGCTCGTTTGGGTTCAACCGTTTCGTCCGATTGAATAAACCCAACTCCGCTAAAAGTTTTTGGCAAGTGATCCAGAACTCCTGATTCCTTAAATCTTCTCAGTTTCAAAAGGGTGCTAAAAGGTGTATATCCTTTTACATTAAGACCAATATCAGACTGAGCGTAGACGTCAGTCCCGATCGACAACAAGTCACGCCCTTTTCTATAAAGTGACTTAACATAACTTACGCACTGGTATTCCGGTAGAATTACTGCAACTTTATTACATTTCCATAATTGATCTTTATAATAACTCATTTCCTCAACAATGAAGTTTTCTCGCACCCTGGTTTTTATCGACAGTATAAAATTACCAGTGGATTCATCATCCATACCTGTTAATGGATGCTCAAGAAATATTTTGTCCACTAAATTTTGCAACTTGTCAATTAAATATATAGATGGTTTGGAAGCCTTCATTAGGGCTTTCAAAGCAAAATCGGAACTATTGACCAGTTTTTTGTACATTAGGTCAAACCCATATACTTCAGTGCGCCCACTCAGAGTAAAAGCTTCAGTTTGGAAAATATGCTCCTCAACCCACATTTTTGAAGGCCTATAATCTTTTGCATTCAATCCAATTGGGTCAATTAAAAAGTCGGTTATTCGGCTGAAAATTGTAAACTTGTCCTGTTTTAGTTGCTCTAAGGAAGTGTACAAAATTGGGCGTCTGGGTAACACCATTTTGGAAATGTTTTCGTTTCGATACGCATTGCTTAAAACCAAACCGCTGAGAATTAGCCCAGAGAGTATCATTCGGAATGTTGGCACTTTTGCAATGCACGTTTGAAATGGATTGCCCTGTTCCAACAAAATTTTTGTTAGTCTAAACATTCCATCCATCCATTTTGAATAATGTTTTGGCAAAATGAATGTTCCTCTAATGACTTTAGTAAGAATGGCAATACTTAGTATTACACATAACCATACTCTTCGCTTATACACGGCAACAAATTCTCTAAACGGTAGACCTTCTACCCCTTGTTGACCACAAGCAACAAATCGCAGGCGTGTCAAATGGTTTTCGATAACCACATGATGATATCTTGGTATTACGCGATTAAGGACAATTTTCACATTCCAGACAGGATGCCATGCTATCTTTTCAATTTCACCATTTGGAAAATAGTATATAGGAATGTTTAGTTTGGTTACTCTCGCACTGTTTTGTGCAGCGCACAGAAGCCAATGATCTCTTTGTTGCAAATAGTAAGATGAATTTCCAAATATTGTTCGAATCACCTTAGAAACAGCGTACGCAAACTTGTCCAATTTGTCATTGTATTCATGTATATTCCCAAAAGGATTACTACAGGATTTGCTCATATAATTGCTGGTTTTATCGAGAAGTGGGTTAAAGTGTCCTAGCATCCAAAACCCAATGTTTGGTAATTTTGGATAGGCAATGTGAATTAACTGAGTAACACTTGTATTCAGAAACTCAGTTAATCGCATTTCGCGCAATTTTATGCTAAATGTAGTTTTACACGGTTTGACAATACTTACATCTGTAACAGACTGAGTTATTCTTGACGCATTTAAAACCAAAAACATGACGTATTTTAAGCTGTCACTCTCACCTACCCAAGACCTGCGTAAAGATTTATACGGCCTAATAAATTCAGTTGTCCATAACTCTATTTGTTTTAAAGTTGTGAGCATTGTTTTGTGTTCAAATGGTAGTAATATATGAAATACTGGAATTGAGTCACCAAAAAGCTTCCCAGTACTCATTCTACATTCGTGTTGATATTCAAAAACAAACTGATGTGTCTGTTCGTCGGAAAGAACCATCGGCATAAACAAGTATATTTGTATGGCTCCATGCCACTGTTTTGATAACAATAGCCTATCGTTATATCTTACGCCAAATACTGTGCTGTAGTAGTCTCCACGAACAGTGTAATTCTTCTTTTCCCAATCCTTGTATTGTTTATCGCTCACAATCCTTGTATAGTTTGATGAAAATCTATAAACCGACCATTTGACGTACTTGATCACAACTGGAAAACTTGTCTCGGTAATATCAGCATTTAGAAAATTGTGAATTGTTATTAGAAAGTTGTTATAGTTGAGGAGAAATTGTACTACTTCATTTAGATTTTCAAGACGGTACACTGATTTATACAGGGTAGGCCAGTTAGCCAAACTTTCCAGTACAAATGGTGCTACATTAGCGTAATACTGACAATTAGTATCCCAATCACTTAATTGGTGCGTGGTTGCAGTAAAAACACTGAGCAGAATAGAAATGGGAGGAATAAACCGCATTGTTTGACTGTATGGTGAACAAATTATATGTTTCTATTAGAAACTTTCTAAATCAGAAGCACATATCTTTGCATTGCAAATCCTTTTAGATATTCTGAAAGTATTTATAAGTTTAACCAAGAACTAAATGTAACTAAGTTCTTTTAACAATACACTATACGATTTCTTGTGAATCTTAAGTCGATGCCCCAAAACTTTTCTCTTATTTTGATAGTTTTAGATCCTAAGTTTTGCAAACACATATTTGCTTAAAGATACTTAATACTTACCAATGTATTTGACCAATGACTTGCATACGTGTCATGTTTTTACTTATAGAAGTACTTTCTGTGTTAAGGTTTATTCTGCTATACTTCTGAATACTCATGAAAGTATGTTGCTAATATGTTGAATAAATTTTGTTTTTACAAAATCAATAGAAGATTTTTAATTTATTATTGTAGTTATACAAGATTATTGATTTTATCACCTGAATACTTATACATATACGTGCCTAAGCTTACCTGAGTAAATGTCTTCTAAGAAATGTATTTATTTAAAATGCCTTTTTTGAAAATTGAACAAACATAAAGGAAGTAAATATCTATAAGTAATAACCGATGCAACATTATTTGAAAGAATAATTTGGAGTCACGTTTTTACGGTTTACTAACTTTAAAGTTTTTATTTATCGTTTAACTCATGTTATAAACACTTTGACTACTTCTATCTAGCTTAACGTAGAATTCGCATACATTAATAGCAATCTACAATAAAATTACGAGCCATTCCTTGTTCCAGAGTCGTGTCAGTAAAGTAACTTCAAACCAACATCAATTCGAAAGAGCCACAATCTCGGTTCTCAGATGGAGTACCAGATTTTTGTTCTAACACAAATGTAAGTGTAGGGGAGTCGGGTTATGACTGTGGTCCATAGTGGTTGTGTCTATGGAGCTCTGTCTGACTGTGTGTGTATAATATTAAGCCTTGGTAGGTGTGTCTAGTACATAAGCGCTAGCAAACGCATTACTGTTTTTAGTTTTAAAAATCTTTTTTGATTATTGTTAAATAATTCTAGTTAGGTATCGCCTCAAATCATACCAAATAACAGCGACTAAACTGTGAAGTTACTAGTAGCTAATACTTTGTGGGTACGCAACACTGACCATGCCAGTAATCCGACTCCCCAGAGTGTGTCATTTGCCGTGTTAGCATGCTGATCATCATCGTGCGCGGGACTTGAAGTGCGGTGGAAGTTTTTTACCTGGACGTTGACGGCGATTCCTATGGGTGGACGCCCTTAGTCGCCCACTCCGGAAACCATATTTCAGCCAATCGACATGTAACTAGTCCACAACCAAAGGGGCTTTGGTAACAAAGTTTAAGTGCCCGTGACCGATTTCATCACATCGGGGAGTTCCTGTGGGTCCTGACAAAAGGGGGAAGTTGCAGCCTCGTTGCGAGTTTTTGGAAGTCATAATGCCTTGTGCAAAAAAGGATGGTTCAGATGTTCCTTGATTTTTAAAAGTTGTCTCAACAAACTATCAACTTATCTGGGAAATATGTTGTGTAAATGTACGAACTTTCTTAAAGGATTCATGCGCATTTTTTATTTTCTATCCACAAAAAATAGAGGCAAACAAACCAAACAAGAACTCAAGTTGTAGTTACGTAACTATAAGTAAAATCTCGTTTATCTTACTAAAGTTTAGTCACTAACCTCGATACAGCCTTGGCTAGATTTGCTTTGCTTCGCTATTTGTATTTAATTTATAAAATAGTGTGAATTTCAAAAAAAAACATTTCAATTCATCTAATTCGAATTTTGTAGTGGCAAGACTTGTCAAGAATTAGTATTTTGGATCACTCTCTATTTGTGTTAAAAGCACAAACATTGCTTACAAAGTTCAGTTCAACAAAACCGATTTAATGATCATTTCAAATACGAAGCTGAGCTATATGACATATATATATATGTATATCTATCTATCTGTCTGATTTTCTGACTCCACCCTCCCCAGTACCCCAGGGGGATGCCAAGTCAGGTTCAAAATCAATAGGGCAATTTCTCATGACTCAATGAATCACGGTACCACATTAGGTGTGATTCTGACAAGTTTTATAGTCAGGGAGGTTACCTCCCCCACAACCTCACTGGATGACCAATCTGGCTCAAAGTAAACAGGGTTACTTACTGTGGTCCAAAGAATCAAGATACCAAATTTGGTGCGATTCTGACAAAGCATATGGTCAGGACGGTTATCTCCCCCTATTACCCCAGGGGGATGACCGATCAGGTTCAAAATCAATAGGGTTTCTCCTAATGTCCCAATGAATCACTGTCCCAAATTTGGGATTATTCTGACTAATCGTCTGGCCTGTACCGTGCTGACACACACAGACACACGGACAGACAAACATGACAATCTCAATACTAGCTTCACTATGCTCAGCTTCGTAATAACACGCAGTCTATATAGTTTATTTTAGCCACCACGGGCATTAGCTGAATTTGCTAAGCCACAATAATATACCATTATTACAAAATTTTAAATTCACATAATATTACAAATCATGCGACAAGACTAGTTGTAAATTGTAAAATATTATGTAAAATGCAAATAAATCACAAACTCTTATGAGTCTTGACCTCTAATTTAAGCCGTGAGCTTAACGTCATAAAATGAACATTAAGCTGGCTGTGCGAATATCTGCACTAATGCACTTATGTCGCGGCAGTGTCGCAAGTCACCTGTCACCTGTGCACTTTCAGGCATTCTGTTGTCAGCTAAGGAAAAAATTGAGTGTATCTCCTTCTTTAACTTTTTCAAGCTTAAAGTTAACTATTTTCAAGTTATAAAAACCCTTCAAGTCGCTATAACGGGATTTCAGTTGATAAAATGTCATCTGTGGACATCGACATGGTGAGTGAGGCGGGGGATGAAAGGGAGGCAGATGGGGAGTCCACCGTCGCAAGAATGCGAAAGGTTATCAAGGCACAGGGAAGGGTTATCACTGAATTGCAGCAGCTTGTGGACACGCTGGAAACAAAGAATAAGCAGTTGGCTAAGGAGAATAGGCGTACACAGATGCTGGAAACGGAGAATCGGGAACTTAACCGGACGATTAAAAATCTAAGGAAGAAGTTGGATGTTCCACACAGGAGGATGGAGTTTGGTGGAGGGGATGAGGAGGAGCCAAGTGACGACGCTGTGTCCGAAGATGATGAGGGTGGAACTGGGTATGTGGCAGAAAGCTTAATTTTCTTAAGGTTTTATAAGTTGTAATCTTAAGCAATTTCGTTTTTTTAGAAACGGGAGGAGGAATGCATCGACATCTGAGACACCTGGAGGTAGATCCTTGGCTGGCAATGCTGATGACAAGTGTAGACCTTGTTCAGTGGTATTGAAAAGATTGTCTTTAGAGGAAATTGCCAAGTTTGGAAAGGTCCATGTTGGAAAAGCGACTGTTATGAAGTCAAGGCAACATTGTGCCAGAAAGGTTGGAAAATCCATGGCAGGGAAAAGCCACAGATTAATCTGCCGCCAGTGGGTCAAGGGCCACTCAAGACAAAAGGGATACTTCAGATGTTCCTGTGGAAAGACTTTCCAGTCAAAGGGCTCCGTAAGGTGCCATATTCGGCGTAAAAACAACCCGGACCTCTTCAAGTGCACCAAATGCTCCCTGACATTTGCCGACTATTATACTCTTAAGCAACATTATCGATGGGCACATAAGATGGAGTTTGAGCGTGGTAAACTGGCATGTGGAGTCTGTGGGTTAAGTCCATTTAATACTCGAACAGAGCTGATGGAGCACAAAGTTGAAGTTCATGGCTTTAAAAAATAAAAAATTAAAAAATCTACATGAAAAGTTATGTATTGATGTTTTGTTAAATTGGCTAAAATATTTGAATAAATACTTTATTTCGGTAAAATATAAATCAAAAGGTTGATAAAAAGATTGGATTAAAGACTTATATTTTTAAATAGCACGTAAAAACTGGGTTTACAAGTGGTTAAAAAATTATTTTGTCTAGCTTTCGATAGCACAACGTTTAACGTTAAACGTTGTCTTCATCAGGACAACCACAAAAGAAATTTGAAAACAATTATATTTTTGTACAAACTCAAATTTTTTGTAAGTACTATAGCAAAGACGTTTACTAAATCTCTGTGGTTGACAAGTAGTTTTGCTCTACTTCGTGTACTTCAATCTACTAAAAAATAAGATACTGTGATGGCCAACCAAATACTGACCAGTATTAGTATTGCCACAATCGCCAATAAATATTCTATCCGAATTTAAACTCAAATATTTGTTTGATATTGTAACGAAGTCTTGTCAGTTGGCTGCGAAACACTATTTTTGAATTTTCAATGCAAATCCTCCCTTTAGTTAACACAGTCTGATTACCGTTAAAGGTCTCATGTAAAAAAAACCCAAGTCAAAAAGATCCAACGTAAGTATCCACAGTTTTTTTAGACCCAAACGTAAAAATCCATAATGCGTCAAAAAGCCCGACGTATAAATCCCCAATTAAAACTTAGAATTCGTACAATAACCAGCATGAAAGCAAATAGTGTAAACAATAATTGGTAAATACATAATACATAGTCATAGTCAAAGGTTTTTATTTAAATGTTTTTCATAGTTTTTGGACCCTACATATGATATTGTCACAATAAAAATATGTGAAATAAGGAGAGCTTTAACTGCCCAATTTAGAGAGATGTTATCTCTAGCTCTCCAGCCGTAAGACTGAATAGTTTATTCATCTTCAGGGTTAATGAGTTAGTATCATTACATTGTCTTATTGCAAGATGCATGATTACTGCACTTGCATTTAAGTCATAGTGTTAGTTATATACTTTTACATTTATATACATAATTAATCCTCATCACATAATATACCATGTATATATGTGACACGCCGACACTTCAAAGGACTGTGTCCTCACAGTCATTTCTTACTCTATAAATTTCTTACAAATAACAATTTTGATTATTTGAATTTAAAAAACAATTTTGAGTTACAATAAACCAATTCAATGCTTTACGTTATTCACAAGTTTCAAATTACAAATTTAAATAGTATTAAATGAATTTTGCACGAATGCTTTGAAACCATTTAGGGATGTAGACGATTTCCAAAACAGTCGTGTAACGTCACACTCGAGTAGTCATAATTAGGTAGTCATAATCAGGGTTTTCAAGATTGAGGTAAATATTTCAAAATCGGGTTGTCATATTCGGGATTTGTCATGATCGAGTATTTCATAATTTGGTTTAGATCGCTTATTGCGATTGATATATTCATAAGACATAAACAAACATTTTTAGTTTGTATTGCTTTGAAGGTCAGAATCGGTAAAAAGACATATTTGGTATGTCATGTTTGAGTGATATACTGTATTGCACCAGACCTCACAAGGCCTGTGTCCTCACAGGAGTCCAAATCGGTAGTCAAAATCAGGAACTTAAAAATAACATCTTAATCTAATCTTAACCTATTTAAAACTAACGGTTTCAGCAACTCCGCTTTTAACATTTTATGGGGCTCAGCAACTTTGCTAGCCTATTTTCTTTTCTGTTTCTAATACATCAAGTGGGAAAATACCTCCACATTTTATATTTCATTAACACATTGCGGGAAAACACCTCCGCTTTTCATTTATTTTCTTTATCACTTGCGGGAAAATACCTCCGCTTTTATTTATTTTTATTACTTTACAATACTACTACATTTGCGGGAAATTACCTCCGCTTTATTTTTATTTTCATTATTTCATTTGCGGGTAAACTCCTCCGCTTTTATTTATATTTCCATTTCATTTACTTAACTGTCAATGCCTTAAATTGTTATTTGCGCTTTCAACATCTGCGCTTGTTTTTCGTTTAGATACATACATATTCCTGTTATGTCTTTGGTCATCATTTAGGAGATATTTATGATCGTTATTTAACATTTCATTTAAATGCCATTCATTGGCACACAGTAAAATACGCAAGAAAGTTTTCCGGAATTTATAACCTCGAATATTTTACTGTTGATGTTTTATCATGCATTAATGTGTCATATCAATATCAAAGAGACAGATTTGTACAATTTAAAATTTTCACACTTTTGAATCAAAAATTTATGGATAATCAACTTAAATTTACCAATTATGCATAATTTGTTTCATAAAAATATTTGCCGATTTTCCTGTCGTCTGCAAGATCATCCTGTCCAAGTTGAGAGTAGATGTTTCCCACGCAAATCTTCTCTGCTGTGACGAAATTCCACTCGGAACAGAATTTGATGAGTCATATAAAAGGTCCATCCAAGTAGGTATGGGTTTACGGTCCTTGTGATCCCACGACACCCCATGATGTTCCATGGTTACTGATGCTCCACACGGTTTACGATGTCTCACGGTGTTAAAGTGTTGAAGTAGCACTTTTCAGATATCTAATTGAGTAGGTAGTCACAAGTCACATTCCGCACTCATGACAGTCAAAATTGTGTTCATTTTATATGAGTTCAAATTGACAAGTGTTCCAGATATGGAATCAGCGCAGCAATACTTTTGGTTTAGGTCAAATACTGATGACAAAATCGGTTAAGTCATAGTTGAGATGTGTAAATATAGCTTATAGTCACAGTTTTGAAAAGTTGCTAAATTTGGTTCTCATCAAAACTACAGATTCTGTGAGCAACTCAAACAGAATTGAAAAATATGATGGAACACAGTCAGCACATTTTCACATAAGTAGGTACCAAGTTCTCACATTTTCGGTTTAGTCACGACACTTTGTAATGTTTTTATGCAACGGTTACGCCCATTGACCTTAAGTTTCAAAGGTCACATCATGTATTTAAATTTATTTAAAAATAGTCACTGAACTGTTTTGTGTATTCACATTATATTTTTTGACCATATCAAATGACATTGATGATTGCAGTCTTGAAAATGATGTAAATGTGATATTTGTTGCAAGTAAAGTTACAGAAACTTACAAAAGCAGATTTATGTTGTATTCTTCAAATCACATATAAATCAATCCCTAAAGGGCCATATTCAAGTTCTCACTACACTGGGCCCCTGCCTTAACTTTTGAAGCACAAGCAGAATGGTTACAGTTTATAGCTCATTCGAAAGAGCAACTCAAGTACTATTACGCTACACTCCAGATATGTCCCGATTCGCTTGCGCATGGTCCGATTTTTGCAAAAATCCAGTTCAATAAGCATTACCATGCTATATGGAAAACTCGTATCCTCGTAACCCCCACACAGAATAGTTACAATTAATAGCTCATTCGAAAGAGCAACTCAAGCGCTATTATCGCGCAATCCCGTTATGGTCAGATTCGATTGCGCATGGTTTGATTTTTGCAAAAATCCACTTCAATATTGACATTACTATGTTTTATGAAAGTGGAGTTTTGCAAAACATTTTTGCAAAAATCGGACCATGCGCAAGCGATTTTGGATATAACTGGACCGTGACATAATAGTACTTGAGTTGCTCTTTCGAATGAGCTATTAATTGTAACTATTCTTTGTGGGGGTTACGAGGATACGAGTTTTTCATATAGCATGGTAATGCTTATTGAACTGGATTTTTGCAAAATATTTTTGCAAAAATCGGACCATGCGCAAGCGAATCGGGACATAACTGGAGTGTAGCGTAATAGTACTTGAGTTGCTCTTTCGAATGAGCTATAAACTGTAACCATTCTGCTTGTGCTTCAAAAGTTAAGGCGGGGGCCCAGTGTAGTGAGAACTTGAATAAGGTCCTTTGGTTAAATCACATTTTCAGTTTTTATGGGTGTAACTGTTTGAGATCAGTGCACAGTCACAAGGTCTTTATACAAAGAAATTGTTTTTGTTTCAGTTTCACTTTTTTCTTGCTGATGAAAAATAGATGACACAAAAAATCCATATAATGGTAATGTGTTTCATCGCCATTTGGATTGTGTATTTTAAAACGCTTAAAATTACACTGGTTTGTGAGTCAGAATGATGATAGTTTTAACAAGAAAAACTGAATATTATTGTATTTAGTCACTTATGGCAAATTTTATACATGCCATTTTGGTATGAGTCAAGATCGGTTCGTCACATAATTGATGCAGCGTTTATTCAGCTTGCAAAAATTTATTTGGGATTGTCACTGATCAGGATTTGTCTGTATTTTTCTTTAAGTCAAAACTTCCACTTATTACTGTTTTATGCAATGCTTTTGTGTATGCACTCATGCAAAACAATAACAGTTTTCAGGAAGTGTGTGATAAACTTGGTATTTAGCTTGGTGTAAACTTGACCAAGATATTTTTATCATTTTTATATCTTTGTTTTCTTTCAATTTTTAAAGATGTTAAAGGGCACGTTTTTATGAGTCTACGGCTAAAACAGCGGATCGAATTACTGATGATAGAGCGTCCGACCATCTCCACCATTTGTCACAATAAAAATATGTGAAATAAAGAGAGCTTAAACTGCCCATTTTAGAGTGATGTTATCTCTAGCTCTCCAGCCGTAAGACTGAATACTTTATTCATCTTTCATGGTTAATGAGTTAGTATCAATACATTGTCTTATTGCAAGGTGCATATATTATGCACTTGCACATTAGTCATAGTGTTAGTGATTACATCAATATACATATTAATCCTCATCACATAATATACCATGTATATATGTGACACGCCGACACTTCAAAATCCTGCCAGCAACGGTGCTACAGAACGCCCACATGCTACCATTATGGATGCCATTTCTTTTTATGTCTCCAGCGGAAAAGATGACTGGGACAAATTCCTTCCTCACATCCAATTTGCAATTAATTCTGCTGTGCATGAAGGGCATTATTTCTCACCACATTATTTGCTTTATGCGCAAGAACCAACGTATCCAGCGGAAGTTGAGCTTGGACTCCCACGGAATTGCTCAGTAGCAGAGTTAGCAGAAAAAGTAAAACTTTCCAGAGAAATTGCAAAAGAAAGGCTTGAGCGCAGTCAGCAGCGCAATGCAAAATATGCTAATGCAAAAAGAGAGCATGTTACGTATAATATTGGTGATGTCGTTCTCGTGAGAAAGATTGTCAATGTGAAAGGCAAGAGCAAAAAACTGTTTTTCAACTGGATAGGTCCATTTCGGATTGTTGCTAAGTCAGCGGATAACGATGTGAACTACACTGTGGAATCAATGCAAGGCACGAAGAGGAGAGAGACCGTGCATGTGGAAAAATTAAAACCATATTATGCTCGGCAAACAGAAAACACCAAGAGCCATAACGTTTCACCACAGTCCACAAAAAGTGGAAATGATCTGAATCAGCATACTGTTTGTGAGAATGACAGTTCAAATGACTCTCAGCATTCATCACCAAAGTCCATACTCAAGTCAGCTAATGCCAGCAGCAAGAGGACAGGCAACAGCAAAAGAGTAACATTTTTGGAGCAAAGTCTACCAACGACAACAACCTCACCACATGGTGTGACTGAGAAGCATACACTTTTGTCTTCTGATCAAGCTAACACACCCACCTCATGCTCCAATCCTACTACACAAATGAGCGATAAAGTTCCAACACATGACCAAGCTCATAACACTGATATAGTGCAAAGTGAATCAATCAAGCCTTTTCCAATAAACACCAATCGTTCCAATAATCGTTACAATCTTAGAAATACACCAACAGTAAAGTATTCAAAATGAAGCACTTTCCGGAAATAATTCTTGCGTATTTTACTGTGTGCCTCATTGGGGCATTAGGAGAAAATCCTCCGATTGTAAAACTTTCGACTGGTGTTCATCTTAAGCCGATAGAGAAAATATTCTACACATCATCGGCCAATCTCATTTATGAGATTGATATTCCGGACATTAGTGAAAATTTTGTGGCCAATCACTCATGTACCGGCACAGACTGTTTGTTTCACCTGCACATTTCTAGATTATGTAATGACACTATGGTGCACCTTAATCAAACTTTACCCTCGGCCGACGACTTACCTGCAGGAAAAATGAAAAGAGGCCTTAACTTTATTGGTGACTTCAGTAACTGGTGTTGTTCTGTAGCCACTCAAGGAGAAATCGATAGTTTGACAAAGAGTGAAAGCGATATAATGAAACTTATAAATGGTTTGAAGAACCAAGTAGCCCGGGAACATGACGCTGCCGTGCAGAGCAGAGCGATCATTAATCAGTACTCAAATGAAATGAAAAATACAGTGAACAAAGTTATTGTTGATTCCAGAGACGGAATAAAGAAAGTTGCCAAATTGGCAGATGATTTGTACTATGATGTTGTTAACCTCGAGGATAGTGTTTCAATGATAGGAAAATTGTTACATAGAACAGTGCTAAGTTTGTTATGGTCAAGGATCCTGACCGATTGCACAAATAGAAAAATCCCACATGCGGTGGTGAAAGATACAGATTTAGAGAATGACTTAAAAGTTTTGGAAGAAAGTCTCCGTGCACATAATCAGACTTTGGCTGTGTCCAGAAAGAACGTGCATAATTACTACATGCTGGAAACTACAAAGTGTTATTTTAGCAAGACAAAATTGGCAATTCGAGTGCAAGTGCCAATCATTTCCAATAATGTGAAGTTTGAACTCTTTGCGGTTACACCGCTTCCCTTTCATTATAATGGTTCACTGTGCCAATTGTCAGTGAACGCAGACTACATCATTTACAAAAACAAGAAGGAAATTATTCCTTTAACAGGACACATGAAAGACAATTGTATTCCTATGCACAACAAACTTTGTTATGTCTCACGTTATCATTTTCCATCTCCAAACCAAAAGTGTTTAACTGAGGCTATTTTGAATCATCGTGCAATCAGTGACCTTAAGACAGCATGCCAGTTCTCCTGCGCTGTCACAAATCTAGACATTCCTTTGAAAATTCAGCTTTCAACCAACTCATTCGGTGTTGTGTTAAATGATGGCTACATCATTATCAAGTGCAAAAATGAAAGTGATCGTGTCATTCAAGTTAGCAACTCGATTGGCATGTACGAACTCTCATTGCAATGCCACTGCATGGCTGTTATCTCCAACGACCCTGAGCTTATAGAGCCAGACTGGCCATGCAACACCAACCCTGAAATTGAGGTTTTCTTACGTCATCTTTTGCCAGCAAGTTGGACAGTGTCTCTTGAGAAAAACGTCTTATCTCCTCATAATTACTTTACCAATGTGAGTTCCCTCATTTCTCATGACTGGCCGAAAGAAATTCCATTCTTGAACCTTTCCTCACCTCTTCCGCCAGATTATGAACTCCCACATCATGTTCATGTGTCATCGTACGTGACATATATCATAACATTAGTCAGTGTACTAATTGTGGTAGCTATCGTCGCTGTTTTAGCTAAGCTTGGTGGAACATCAGTCGCAATGGGATCATTAATGGCAATGATTACAAGAAGTGCAGAAGCATTTCCACTTGTGAATACGACCACTACAGACTTTTTCTTTGAAAGTTTGCAGCTTCTCTGCTTACTTATTCTCACGATTTCTGTCGTTCTGATCTACTTCCTATTGCGAGGATCACCCTTTCTACAAATTTTCCTAAATTCAAGACCCAACTGGACCAAAGGCCGCCATAAAGTCCAACTACTAGATGAGAATAATCCTGGCGCCCCCATCGTCAATTTGGAACATACTTTCAAAAATCCCAAAAAACCCAGCAACGACATTGAAATGCAGCCGATGACATCATTCCAGTCTCCACGCCGCCAATAGTAAGCAGATCAGCGATTGTAACTTATTCATAAGTCAGACAATATTTTCAAAATTATTGTCAAAATGTACTCTCGTGTAGTGATTCGTCAGTTTCTAATCAAAAAGTTCAATTCATTGTTAAAAATTCATATACAAAGACTCCATGATTTTTTGCTGGACAATCCCGCAAGTGATCCCATTGACACCCAAGACATTGTACTCCAACTACCACAGTTTCAAGTGACAATCATGCGTAAAGTGCGTGCATCATTGAAAACCTTCATCAATACAAACTTTCCCAATCTTACATTCCAAGAACTTGAAATCATGGTCCTTGAAAATGGACTTCAACACCAAATTGACTTGTTAGTCTGTGATACAAAGTACCACAACTCTTTCATCGCACATCAACTATCATTCGTCTTTTCCGAGTTAGTGGAGGACGTATATAAGTTTTTCCAACAACAACAACAACATGGCCTTTTCTCATCGACCACAAATCTTGAGGAATTTGCAGCCAAGTTGGCAGCGGAGATTCATTCATCTCGCCAAAATAAATAGTTACTTAAGTGCCAAAATAGAAATAAAATAAAAATCATTATTATTTTGCGACTAACAGTGTAAATAGCATTACAATTTTATTTTCAATAATTTTGTTTCCATTCAACATTCACGCTCAGGCAAGTGTTAACAGTTCCTCTGTTGTTCAAGCTAGAGTGAGTATGAGTGGATATAGAATGACATGGGAAACGATCAGCAAGTACCATTATTGTTCAGAGCCACCTCATTTCTCCCGCTGGTCATAACTCTCTAGCCTCTGTCAACAAACCACCTGGGTGGATAATAGCCTGCAGCGATATATTGTATAAGTTTATTCAATTTAAATAACACACCATTTAATTAAAAATTATGTTTAAAGCTCATCTACTTAAATTTTCTAAAAATTTCAATTTCAAAATTTTGTTTACATTGTTAAATCATCAATTTCTTTTAATGAAAAATTTGATTTTGTAAAAATTGACTGTGAGGACACAGTCTTTTCAAAGGTAGGCGTGTCACACGTGTAAGGCAAATCGGAGTAATATATTATGTAGTGTTAGTGCATAAGTTAATTACCTATATGATATGATGTACTATGTACTAACCTCATCATGATGCACTAACACTTAACCGAAATAAAGTAAAGCCAGTCTTATGGCGAACGGCATTGAGCTAACATCTCTCTTGTATGCTGCATATTATTACACACATTACATGCACAAAGCCATAGACTCTGTCACGATTAGAACTGTGACAATATATTATAATATTATCTTCATACATACCAAACTTCAACATATTGCATGAACTTTATAAGCTTGTACATCCCATGCAATGTCTGTCTGTATGCTACAGATTTGTATTATATGTAGAATTTGGATGGGTGATTGTTAACCCATTCAATAATAGCTCGTGACTCATACAAGCTCAATTATGAATTTGTGTGTAAGAACTGCAAACCATTTTATTACGGCAATGTACAATTGGTACTCAGATGATTTTCTGCAATGCGCACTAATATAAGAACAAACGTATGACTTTACAAAGTTATTTAATGAACTCACAGACACACAACAATAACAATTATTCATCAATTTTTTGTTTCCGTGGAAATATTTGTGAAACGTGGTTTGTAAAACAAATTATGTGCAAAGTTTTAGTAGGTTTTACTGAAAAGGAAATCTCTGGTGAAATAACATGAGGATGTGGAATTACAATAAAAAGCCCAGGAATCATCTTTACTCTACTCAATTATAATAGAAAATATTCAGGCTTCCACGAACAGTCGGTATTTCCATTGACGTCCTCCTAATAGTTTGCACAAAATAATTTTTCACGAGGGATTTTCCGCCACTATTGAGTACGGGTGTACGCACCACATACTTACATGCGTATGTGTATTACATCTGAAAATATAGGGGTTTTGTGTTTTGTATTTTCGTAAGACTTTCCCGATTGTGGTTGTGGCATACAAATTCAGCTTATAATGAATATTTAGGCATCGAGCCAAGCCCTATTTTCTTCATCAGTTTCATCTTACTCACAGCGTAATCTGCTATCGATTAATTTTTACAAAATCAATAAAACTTTCAAGTAATTTCAAAGCAAATTTTGAACGCCTCCGTAACTGTGCCGTATAATAGAGTCACAAACAAAATGGCACGTTTGCAGAACCCTGACCACTTTAAAGTGATAAGGTTAGCTTTAATGTTTCTAACATTTAAGCACGTTTCCTCTGCGGCAATACTGGAGTTTAATCCAAAAGCGGTATTGATATCACAAGCGGATTTGAACAAAACAGTTCCAAGACATTGTATTTCCATAAAACAGCAACCCATATTAAGTGACACGTACTATGCAAAAAGAACTAACTTGAACAGGCTTGTGGAAATAGTTTCAAATCATTTGCCTAAACTTTTATTTCTTCCTGATAATGAAAACGCTTTGACAATTGTTGGAAACAACAAGCAGGATGCCGTCGTTATAGCGCACACCCTTAACAAATACATATATGGAGGAAAACTGGGAAACAGGCCAAATGGGAGACAAAATAGTTCAATTGTATTTATGACAGAAGACCCAGTTCCAGAAATACTTGTTAATGCAAACACCCAAGATACTTTGTACGCTATGCCTGGCTTGATTGAACATCCAGGAGTGGTTAACCACATAGCGGTTGCGTACTTTTGGTCAACCCTACTGAAATATAATCGTCGCGTAAAACTTTTTCATTGGTCGTACCAATCTCTTTTATTATTGATAACCCATACTGGACTGAGTTTGATTTTTTTGTGAGACGATTTGTTACTTTATTTTCGAACACCAATCAATTCAAAACATCCATTGGACTGGTAATTGCTGCTGATGTATCTACAGATTTTATAGAGACTGAACTTGCCCACCGAATAGATAAAGCACTTGGTCAATATATAAAATATATTCAAAACACGCAGGCAAAATGCACACAAGATGGATGCAAAAGAATAACCTATCAAAAGCAAATTAACTTAATTAAACAATTTGTTAAAACGGAATACAACAATGTTTCAAATAAAGTGATCATGCAAAGACTAATGCCGTCTTGCGACAAAGCACCGGGCTTTGGTCTACCTACTGATCAGAATTTAAACATTTTACAAGCCAAACTTTTACCGTGGACACATACCAGCAAGTTGAGTCTTCATCTTTTTAGTAGACACTCTGTTAATAAAACAATTCAAGCACAATTTATACCAGCCTCCAAGTGCAGGCTAGCTATGGATTCAAGCACCATTCAATCATTGCGGAGCATGCATACAATTTCCAAATAGCGACACAAAATCTAAAGTCACTTTCCGCTCTGGAAATGATCAAAAGCTAAGACGAATTGGTGTTTAACTTTTCCACAAGTATAAGTTGGAGCTCATTAGATGACACAAATATAAATCAAGTCATTGACCAAATGTACGCAATTTACATGAAGCTGAGAGATGAATGATTCATGTACAAAGCCTTTACCCGCATCAAACTTGCACGATTTGTTGTGCGATAAGTTTTGTAAAAAATAGTTAGTTAAATCCGTCAAAAAAAGTTAATCAGAAGGCTGTGTTCTATCAGTTGGCCATCAAGATTGTAATATCACTAAAAAGCACTGATAAAAACCGTTTTTTGGTTAGTTTTTTGTGTCACTTGAAAGAGCATTTTTCAGTGTGTGTCCTTAGTCACTTTAAAAAATAAACAGTTAGATTAATCAGTCAAAAAATTAAAACAACAACAAATTAAAAGAAAAAATATTCAGGGCGAGGAGCTAAGCATGTTGCTGCTCGCTCTGCTTGAAACTGCTGCTTTCTTGAAACTGGGAGGTGCTAATTCCATCAAGAAAGTCTCGCTGTGCTTCAGAGGTAACAGTAGCCAGCTTCATGCCAACACTAGCACAATCTTTGACTCTTCAGCCAACTTTGAATCATTCCAATTCCAACATCCGTTCCAACGTCGGAGTCGCTCTATATATAGGTAGATTGTCGGCAATAAGCGTACACGTCTTGTAATGACAAGAATGTCCGCATGTCCGACTATAGTACATTATCACAATAATAGCGACCAGTCTAATGCCTCATGCAGTTTGCTTTCGAATTCTTCCAACTCTATGTGTAGTTGCTAAAAACGATTTGGCGAAGAACGTTTAAATTCGCAGTCCCTGTTTGACTAGCTGAGTGAATAAACAGATTTATCATTTCTAGCATGCCGTTGAGTGCTGGTATGAGAATGTAATATTACGTCCGTTTCCGCTGTACTACAAACAATTCTCACGTCAAGGGCTGAAGCATATTCTTGAAATTCCCATTCCATCAAAAACCTGTTCCACAGGAATTCCCACCTTGACCTCTTGGCTCCCCCATTTTAATTGACAAGTGGGCTATCTAAACAAGATAATTTTAATGCCACTTTAACTACAAAACAGGATAATAAAAATCCCTTTAAAAAGTGATGTATTTTATTGTTTTTATTAAATAATGTATTTTGTGGAATCATTTCAGTTGTACAAATAAATACACCGTTGATATAATCGAGAAACACATTATTCGTATAACAATACTGACTCACAAAGTGCACCATACTTGTTTGTACATGGTGTGGAATAAAACGCATTCGTGTTAAACCTCGGTTCACTGTTGTAACCTACGCACATGTAAACCGGTTGGTACCAATTCGGCAGATAAAGCGGCATCGTCATAATCCCAAGAAGACTGCCGAGCAGCTTGCGCATCCCTTCCAGCTAACCAGTAAGATGCTGCAAGACGGCGTTTGACTTGAACGTGTTATTTAAGTTTGCATTTGGTTTCTTCGGATTTGAGAAATTAATGTAATAGAATAACTTACAATTTAGAAATAAAGGGTTTTCAACTGAACTAAGGAAGTCTCTTTGTGCCACAGTTGTAATAGTTGCATGCCCATGCTTTGGCAATCTTCCTGTGATTCAGTCCAAGTCTATCTGTCAAAGAAAAAGGTTTGGATTGTAATGATGACTTCACTTTTTAGTTTGGTTAAGTAAAATATTTTCTTAGATCTTACTTATCGTCGTGTTATCAGCTAAATAGCTTTTTCCTTCTACAGTACCAAGGAAGTGAGCGTCAGTGCCAGGCTGTCCATACTCTGCAATATTCATTTTTTCATATTCATATTTTCGTAGACCGTTTTCAGCCAAATGTTACAATACTTGATAATATTATTCTATTTTAATTTGATCAAGTACCTGTCGCAGCGGCATCATAAACGCCTACAGTAAAAAGGGCTAAAACAACAGCAGTTGCATTTCAGAGTTGAAGGAATAGACAAACCCAATAAGAACCAGAGCTTGCTAATTGCTTCAACCAGAACAAATAATACGAGTCTGTTGATTTTGTAACCATATATATATGTAACTTTGTTTACAGATTTCGACGTTAGACATAAACAATTTATTAAAACGTCGGCATTCTTTAACCGAGTTTGACTAATGGCTTTATTAGGTCATACAACTACTTTACACATTATATTAGTAATAAAAATGATTCAAGTGTTAACTCGTGGTGAGCAAAAAGGACTTTGTGTTGTGTTGCCTACTATATAATATTTGGAAATTCTGTTTTCGAATGATTTTAATCAATAAAGGAATATTATTCAGCTGGTTCCTAATGAAGCATGAGCATTATCTAAGTCTAATTGGTATTGCATGTCACAAATAATCACACCAATTGACGCTGCTGAGTATCATAATTACTTGCAGTAATGTAATAGCCTGATTCTTAGGTTGCAATAGGTTGATAGCCTGAAATTATACTTAAATAATATAAGTGTTTATTGTGGTTCATATATGCATCAACACTTGAAATGCAGAATAAATCATAAATGTCATTACTAGCTCGCTGCTTCAGCAGAGGGGCTTTTTAAGATGTAGTGTGTGTCTGTCTGTGTGTCTGTGTGTTCGTCTACTTTATTTTTAGGATCTAAACCAGGTTAAGTCGAGTCTAAATTGGGCAAAGTCGGTCTCAATTTGGCGAAGTCGGGTCTAAATTACGCGAAGGCGGGTCTAAACTAGGCGAAATCGGTCAGTCGTTAAAAAGCGTAATGTTAAGCCTACCTAACATACGTCACTCGTTAATAAATTCTGAATAAAATAACGTGAACACGTGATTACTTTTCTAAACACATGACACGCAATAAATTTATACCATATCACATATGAAATAACAAAACAAACACGTGAAGTTGTAAGATTGTCAAAAATCAAAAGAACGAATCAGCAAAGGAACCGAGTACAATAAAGTACGCTTTTAACATTCAAACCTTGATGGTGGTGGCAGTGTCATATAAAAAAGTCTGAAAATATACTGTAAATGTGATTTATATGCGTTGGTAGTTTGCTTTTCTTTAAATTAGTGACTTCTTTATTCTAGGAATAACTTAATAAGTACAATACATTCAGTATAAACATTATTTGTCCGCTGTCTATGACAGTAAGATTAGGTATGAGTAGGTGAAGCCTGGAGAGACCATGCGTTTTACCCTGAGATACGGCTTCACTTCACACTTCAGTCATAGGTGTTGTGTTGTATTTGTGATAGCGGGAGTTTAATCGGTTGGGTTCTTGTGAGACCATATTCCATATATTATATGTATTTCCACAAAACGGATAAAGCAATTTTTATATTCACAGTGAATTATTGTACATATTATTTAAGTTTGGCTTATCTAACAATTTATAAAGATTTAGCGTATTAAAAGCATTAAGTTCAAGGACCATTCCATCAAAGCCTCTAAAAAGTTTCTAGATGTCTCCTTCTCAAAACTGGTAAACCCATAATAAACACAAACTGGACGAAGAGCTACGAATCGTTTCACGGAAATCTTCTTGCATTCAATCCTTTTCAATTTCCAAACATTTACTATATCTGTACTCACACCATGTATGCTACTTGCAGCAGGAAGAGCCAAAAAAATAAAAAGGTAGCAACCTGTAAGTATGGCCAACATGATAGCTGTCATTACCATTGGCAAACTTTTCCATCCTAGGACTAATGCAACGTTACCAAAAACCATAACCACAAAACCAGATCCCATTAAACATCCAGTTAAAAGACGAAACGTATCCATAGCAATTTGGTTAATTAATGCAAGAGTATTATACAAATGCAAACTGTAGTTGTCTGGCGTCATTTGTTTCATAGCTGTAAGGCAGCGTATATATATTCGACAAAGATACACAAAAGGAATTAGTAGAAACAGTGCTGCGCGAACTCCATTAACTGTAAACCAGAATAGTAAGAAGAGACGCAAAAACAGAAATACGAAATTTAACATAGCATATTCCAGCAGTTGTGGATACTGAAAATTCACTATAATGAAGAAAGGGTCTAGTTTGGCAAGTACCACAATTGGACCTGGAGTAACAGCAACAATATATAAAGCGAAACTGTAGACAATAGCAAGAATGCCGATGACATCTGCGGGCCTTCCTTTGCAAAGGTTTTGCAGCTCTGAAAAAATTAATTTAATTTAAAAACAAAGCCTGGTTTTTTCGGACATGGGAATTCATTTTAATTGGTATCCCGACCACGCCGTCGCCGAATTCCAAAACAATCACGTCTGGGTTCTTAAGTTACATTAGCTTACCAATTCTAACCAGACGATAGACTTCAGGAAAAAGGGCGTCACTTTGTTTTTCAAAACAGTAGTAGCAAAACATTCTAGACTCAAAGTCAAACAGAGTATTGAAATAAATTTCATAAAATATTTGCGCGTTGGACCATACAATTATGTATACCGAGGCCAGAAATAAAACTAGAAACATACATTAAAATCACTGATATGTCCAGATTAATAGCTTTTCTAATTAGTGCTTGAACTAATACGCAAACTAGGGAAGAAAATACACTAAACACCACCAGTAAGTAACAATAGGAAGGTAGCAGTTTTTGAAACCGTTTTTCTACTACAAATTTTTTACGATTGGGATCCAGTTCAATTGGAAGTTTGTGTCGTGAAACCTGATAATAAGCAAAGTTCATAAACTCAAACGACTTCCAAAACAGTAGGGTCGTCATTTTTCGTTTCTGCTCAGAATTTTCACGTCGTATCGTTTAAGAATATATACCTTTTAAAATCCAGCAACTTAAAACAGTTTGTCTCTTGTTTTTCCTGACAACTAACTTATGCTTTTGTTTTCACATAGCAACTAAAAGTAACCAGGGCACACGCGTGTTTTGCAAATGTTTTACAAAAAAAGGTAGCAGTTGTAGCATAACAAAATCTATAAAACTTGGGATATTTTTATTCTGCTATTTTTGAATAAAGCAAAAACTATATACATCCATACACTAATATATAAGTATACCTGTATTTTTACCACAATTGTATAGAAGCCTCAGAAAAACAAAGTATAAATGTTATTGAGACTTCTGCAAACCCGTCCAACAATTTTATAATTAGTTTCCTTTTATAACTGAATATTATTGACTCAAACTCTTAGAAGTCTTAGCTTTTTATAAAATCAATACAGTTGTCTACTAGACTAAAAGTTGTCGTCCGTATAAGCCTAAAGTTTTAGCAATATTTCGATCAAAAGTAGTATTTTGTTTGACACTAACAAATTGTGTTAGGTTTCTCTTCCAATTTCCTAATTTAGAAAATTGCAACGATTCCTAAGTGTACTTTGTAAACACAAGGCATAATAACAACGGAATCAGTAATCATAAGACGGTCAGAGTATCTGGAAATTACACTTGTTTTTAGTTTAGCACTAACGACCAAAAAATAAAGTTATTATTTGGTCACCACTAAAAGCTGAACAGCCAAACTATTTGCAAAATCAGTACAATTTAACGGCGTAAGTCTCTCAAGAAAATTCAAAGCACCAAATTTCACCTTAATTGGCGTAAAACTTTTACGTGTCCTTTTAGAACAACGCCTTTCTCGGCATAATGTATCCCTTGCGGCACAAAATTTCATTCGGTCCATAATTTGTTCAGATTTCACATACAACTGCGACATATGACCCAAAAACACTAAGAAAATTGAAATCGTATTTGGCAAAATCAACGCAAAAATAGCAAACAACAAAACATTCCCCTGAGATTGTGGGGGTTTTATAAACACAAAAATACACATGGAGTGTAGGGGAATAATTTCAAGATGCAATCCCGTTACCAGTACTTGTTGCTGTACATCATTCATCAAAATAGCCAACACTTTCAGAATTCTATATTTGCTTGCTATAGTGACTAGGCTGGTAGTTTGAACAATGTAGCAAGAAAACCTGAAACATGAATTTTCAAGAAATTACAATTTTGAAGTTTAAAAGTTTAAATACCTTTTCAAATATTCGTAAAACGACACAGTACACATTGCATTATTCCGTCGCCTAATAATTGTTCCACATGAAATACAAATGCGAGTATCCAATGATTTCCAACAAGAAGTAATAATTTTATTATTAGATTTAAAAGTCTAGTTAAGCCATTTTCACTTTCAACTTTCCAAAGTTCTTTGCATTCAGGAAGCAACCAATATCCAACCAAAGAAGGGTTACATGGTTGATTTATGTGTAGTCCATAAACAAACACTACATGAACTATTATGGATGTATAATACAATAAAATCACTAAAAGTGGAATTACGTTAAAACTTTTAGCTGCTGTGTGACCTGCAGTGTTTGAGTGTGAGCCAAAAGACACAAGACTGTTAATATATAAGGCCGTTAACGCTATCAGCTCTGGATTTTATCGATCTTGTACACATGTAAACGTATATAGCAGTTAGCACCGATACACCAAATAATAGTCTGTCCACCAACGTAAATGTATTTATATTTGCTGAGAAGAGTTCCCAAATTCCTCCAGGAACAAGAAGTGTTAAACCAATTGTATGAACTTTTATTTTTTATGCAAATTTTCATGTTTTCGAAACGACAATGGATAGGTTTTCAGTTTGTTAGAATTTTTGTCCCAATAAATAATTGCACTACCAAGCAAATTGGCAAGACGACAAAGTTTACTGAACAGTGACAAAGGGCCATATTCCTAACCTTATGGAGAGTGGGCTAACGATGCTCCGTGTATACACATATATCATTCTATAGCTCTTGAGGAGCTTATCAAAAGTGTTGCTGGGCACAACTCCGAAAAACGTGATCTATTGGTACTTTTGGCTAAGTGAAATTCAGAGTTTTACATACAAATCCTATGGTACCATTTTTGAGCGAAAATAAAAAACTCAGAATACAGGTAGGAATGCCTATAAATCGATAGATTATGGCTCAATATCTATCATTTTGCTGCGCATTGAAAACTCAAAAAACTCCAACGTGTTTCTTTGAATTTGAAACTGTAACTAAACTAAACAGGTGTGTTGAAATATCTGGACAAAAGGGACAATGTGAAAAAATACGTCACTGTTTGTATGACACGTCTTGTTGAACGTACAAAACTACCACAAACAAGCAATTACGGTTTTGTTATCACGTTTTGGATATCTTGGAAATAGAATAAATAAATACAGAATGTTGGTACGCAATTACAGGATGTTTTATTATCTTGCTATGGCAGAAGCAAATTGTTAATTACAATTAATATTGTGCATATTATTATGTTAAGTGGTTCAAGTATTTCGTTTAACTGAAACAATAGAATGCTAACGCGGGGGAACGTTAGTAAATACTAATAAAATCAGGTGTCTGTTATTTTCTTCAATTTTCATTCGATGCCTAAAACATTTATCAATTTTACAAAGAAAAACAAAAAATATTTAAAATTAAAAGCGATCTATTAGCATAACTCACTGACTTGGAATACCCCATCTATTGGACTATTTCTACGCCGCATTTATGAATGTTATTCTGTTAATATCATTGTAACGACCATTGTAATCTGAATGCTTTGCTCACTGCTAAATAAACCATTGACGTTAAAATACGACATAATGCTTGCTTACACAAATGAAGCCGTCCGCATAACGGCACAGAGGCCGCAGAGGCACGTTTCGTCTTTATCCTCGCGCTGGAGGCCACTAGAAGCTGCAGGGAGTTTGCTTACAACTTTATTTGTAAAAAAGTCTACATTTCCTAGTGAAATATCGGCTTTTTTACAAACAACTCTTCGGAAGGATTCGTGGAATGGTAAAATAAAGAAAAATCTTTATTTTTCCATGTTTTAACCCTTGATATGCCCTGCACCGCCTGCATGCCCCCACATCCTTCCACTTTCTTTGTTTGTTTTTACTTTTGTAACTAGAAGTTTGTTTCCCCAGAAAGAGATGCAAATGATGAGTGCGCAATGTAGCTCGGCTTCATGTATACATTTCAAACAAGGGACGCTTTTTAATCAACCGAAAAGTCAAATTGGTTTAACCATTGTGGTAAGCATCCGTTGTGACATCGTTTCCATGTTGAAACCATAATATGATACAGATACGCTGATGATGAACAAACAGAGTGTGGCGGGTTCAAAGTTGATCCGTATGTGAGCCTCAAGTCTCTAATTATAATATTATAGTTTTTTATTTCACATTTCACACATCCCCTGTGTGCATGTTCAGTAACAGCTTATGTGCACAGTTTTGGTACACCCGTTTTGAATAAATGTACACATCACCCGACAAACATACAAAGTCATCTAGTCAAGCCCGTTTTTAAGCATCATCACTCGTCCTTAATTTATAATTTAAGCAATAATAAAGTTTCACATAATTCCTATAGCAAGTGTTGGATTTTTTGTTTCCATTTTGCTTACTTGCTAATTCATCTTATCGTCTATCAACAACGGGTTTCGATGAAATTATTGATAAGTCCAAAATATGACTAGGAATATAAAATTGATCAACTGTTGTTGTGTCTACATATCTATAAAACGCCACAGCCATAATAACAATTTAACCACTTATTTGCCATCTGCTCATACAACTCACAAATATGTACACACACATTACTAGTTACATCAAAAAAGTCCATATCACTCTCAAATTGAGAGTGATGGGCACTCCCACTCCTAGAGGGGGAGTGAGAGTGGCAAAAATGAGAGGAGTGAAGCATTTGTTGACTTTTGAAGAGTGGAGTGGAGTGGAGGGGTCAAATTTTAACTAGATGGCGAGTGAAGTGGAGTAAGTGGGTAAAAATGTGCTACCCAAATGAGTGGAGTAGAGTAAGGGGTTCAAAATGAACACAAAATAGAGGCATTTTTAGTAATGTTTACCCCAAAATGCTGCTTTTTCTAACTTTTCTTGTATAAATTGCAGTTTTTGCGTCTTACGTGCGCATTTTAGGCAATTTTTTCCATGTTTTTTCTTATTATTCCGTAATTTTAGCACCTTCTAATGCTTATTCTAGCACAAAATTACACATTTTGGGTCACTTAAAATTTGAAAGAGTGGGAGAGGAGTGGAGTGGTCAAATTTTTTTCCCATGTGAGAGTGAGTGATACAATCTGGGCAAATGATGAGTGCAGTGGGAGGGAGGGGTTTGTCTCACTCACACGGAGGAGTGAGAGTGGGAGGGGAGTGAAAATTGAATGCCCATCACTGCATCGATAAAAATGACTTATAACACGGAATGCACATAAATTTAATTGGGGATATTGTATGTACTTGTACACAATACTTGAAGTAACTCAAAAATGACCTGTAGGTACTACGTAAGAGTAAAACGTATTCATCTCTAAAAAGTTCACGTCTACGTGTCCTCGGGCGATTAACTTTAATCAAAATCAAGCACACAAATTCAAAAAAGCAAAAAAGGCAGGTGTCTACTGGATTAAACTTTATACACAGGGTCATTAAAACATAATTTGGAGCGTAAAGAGGGTCCGTGCATGTGTTTGAAAACTTATCTTCGCATAGGCATTCTCCGCTGCTACTTACCTCAGAAAGAGAAAGCATTACTCGCCGTCCTTTGAACCGCAATTAAACAAATCCAGTAAACTATTTTGTCACACGATTCCACAAAACAGTTCATAATGCTTTTTAAAAGAGACGGTAAAAATACATTCTTTTTTGGTGCTGAGACACACAACCTTTTCCCACTTGCATAATATCATTTCTTTAAAGAACGTCCATATTCTGTTGATTTTGAGACTAAAGGAAAGTCGGAATTATTAATATTTGGTTCCATATTACAACGCCATATTTTAAATAGCAACTGTATGAACTTGTATTTGCTAAAATTGTACTTTCCTGGTCTAAATTTGCATTGATGCTTGAGTCTGGTTTGAGAAGAAATTCACTTTGCATTTTAAACGCTGGATACGTAAATATTGGAGTATGATTCCAAACGAGAATGCAACTTGTTTTTGCCTTTATGTCCTGTTTGAAAATGCAATAAAATGGCTTCCCTGTGTATTCATCCCTATGATAAAAGTGCCATATAGGGATTGCATATTATTCATGTTTTGTAATGAATGTGTTGAATGATGATGAATGATTTATTTTTTAATGCAATGAAGATAAATAAGATAATTGTTACTGCTGTTGTTTTGTTCAAGTTTTCATACAATGCAAATTTTATCTGATTTTTAAATGATAATTATTATTAAGTTGCTATGTATCATGCGTATGGTTAAAAAATACAGGTACAATTAAATTTTATATATCCTCTGATTTGGTGGTATAAAATAAATAAAGAAGAGTTACGAATATTATGTACTCAAAATGTGTGTTTTTTTCCATCGCAAGGCATAAAAATATATTTTGAACCGAATTTGAGGTTTGCATCTTTTTGCCTCAATAGTACGTAAGCCCTTCCAAGTTATGTCAGCGGTTCCATTCTTCTCAACCATATACTGGAAGAGAGCCTCCTCGTTGAACTCCGTATATTGTGCCCGATTTCAGCCTTTCTGAGGTGGGTTTAGTCCTCCAACATGCTTGTGCAAGGGAAGTGTGCAAGGAAATGTAAGGACTTTTCTTTACCAAACTTTCTTTACCACATCACAAAAGTATTTGTAAAGAGCAACAGTTCTCTGCCATATGGGATAATGATTCCCTGGAATAGTGTAGCGGGCAGTTCGGTCCTCCTCAATACCAAGCTTTTTGCAAAGCGTGTAGATGACTTCTTGGCATGCAAAAAGAAGTCAGCCCAATCTGTTGGTGTGCCCTTGCACAAACAAAGAACTTACACACAAGTGCGCATACACAAGTTGATTAAACAACTAAATGACAAATGGTAAAACAAAAGTAAATACTTGAATAGTTAAGTTACCAGGGTAATTTTTGATATCCGAATAGGATGTATCTGCCCCCTTTTTCTTAAAAACCACTGCGCCCATGTGCCCATACCAATCGGCGAAGGCGGCTGGACTTATCATTCCCTTTTAGCCGCCCATATGCATTTCTTTTTGTTATAACGGTGGGACCGTGGACAAACTGCTGACGCATTATAAAAACTATTTTGCGCCATAAGCTTCTCAAAATGGCGGTTTTTCAAAAACACTGAACAGGCAACTTCGGTTGCGGTTGGTGCTTTCAAATTCACTTGATTGTCACCCAAGTTCCTTTTCCCATCTGTTTTGGAGATACCGCAAACCACATACGAGTCACTCCAGCTTTTAACACAATAACGTCCCGAAGCTTCAAAGCTCGCCCACCCAGAATCTCTTCAAAGCCAATTAATTTCAAGTACGTGTTAATTTGCTCATCGTTAAGGCCATCAAATTTCATTTCGTGCTTCTTTCACTTTTCCACTGCAGCATAATAATGAAGTACCATGAATGTTATGAAATAAATACCATGAACAATTTATACAAAATACTCAAAAAATTCATAAGCTAATCACTAAGCATCCAGCGACACCGAATCCATCTCTTTAACTCGTCAAGTTATCCAGCAAGGTTTCCATGGTAGCAAGGACTTTCAAGGTTCATGATTCGTTGGGATGGCATCAACATGTCTTCGTTCTTAAGCCACCCAAACAAAAGTAAAGGTATATTAATACTTAGTAAATCCAAGGTTCAAATTTAAAACATTTTAACACATACGACGGCCACTTTATATAGCTCAGATGGAAATCTTGGTTGACCATGGTTCATGGTAGTAACCTCACAAGGTTTTCCCACGCAGGTACCCTTCATTTCCCTTGCCCTCTTCCGAAGTCTCATAGTATGGGTCTTTTTGTGTAGAATACACCGACGGGCTCTTGCCTAAAATTAAAAAATCCATTCACTCATTTTTACTTAGCATATTGTAGTGTAAGTGACATTTATTGTGAAATAAATAGACATTAATTTAAAATATTTTGTTCAAAAATTAGCGTAACATACCCTAACCCCTTTTGTCTTTGCCGTTATTGTATTGTTGCAGCTTTTTCAAGTTTTCGTGACATTTTATCACAAAACGTGGCTTAAGAAACTAAACGGACAAATATAGCTTAATTTAAGCAGGGCACGCACATGCACACGCACGCAGATCTAAACTCAAAATGCCAATGCAGTTTGCCTGTGTACTATGGTGTGCCTATGCCACCAGAAATAGTTCCGTTATTCTGTCCTCAGGACGCGTAGCGTCCAAGCCAAAGTCTAACTCTCTCTTCGTTTTCTCAGAGCGCGTATTCCTTGACACAGATTTCCTTTTGCTCTTGTTTTTCTTGGATTTGTTTTCTATCGTGAGCGGCATGTCCGGAACAAGTGCATTGCACTGCATGTTGCCCCCTATCAGATGCGACAAGCACAACTTCAACATTATAGGGTTCCTCTGAGCTCATGCGTACAACAACGCTAGAGGTTTCAGAGCGCCATCTCCATCCTTTATCATCAGCATCACCTTCCCTATCCCTTCCACACAAAAAAATCCGAAAACCTTTTATGGAAACCCGGGTTTTTTTAACACAGTCGGGGCCATAAAGGCCTTTACAAATTAGCATGCAAGGACATGATGGCAAATACATCATTTCTTATATTACTAATAGTATTCAGACTTACGGCAGTAAGGAAATATCCATCCTAAAGAGAGAAAAAATTGGATCTTTAATCGCACCTGTTCCCCGACCAGGTATGCTGACAAGCCCGGCGATTTTGGTTTACGGTAAAAAGGCGAGTTACAAAGTTCAAAAAAAAATGCCGAGAACCCAAAAAAAAATTTATGTCCAAAATTTTTGACCAAAATTCTTGAATACCACAAAATATGCATTCCAATGACTGAAACTTGGTATATGCATGTATTACGACTCTAGTAAGTGCATACTGAGGGAATTCGCAGTCTCGGACTGACGGAATGGCTCTCGTGGTCACTGGGTAGAAGCAGTCAGAACTGGCTGATACTTGGCCGCGCAGTTAACAAGGCTCTTGGAAAAGGTTTTAATTCAATTCGTCCCTTAAACAGTAGCACTTCACCAAGTCGGGGACAGGTATGCTAACAAGCCCGGCGATTTTGGTTTACGGTAAAAAGGCGAGTTCCAAAGTTCAAAGCCTTTTCAGTACTATGTACTAGTACAAACACATACAATGTATACAAAACACATTAAATTCATGTATCAGTACAGGTACAAACGTAGTCAGAAATATTATTCCTTGTATGAAAAGTGCCCTTATACGACTAAAAATGCAATTTTGAATTGTTTAATTAATTTGTTTAATTAATTGCAAGAATGCAAAATTAGTTTATGTGCAAACTCAACGTTAGACAACGGTGTTATTGGACTCTCCAATACGTACCTCAAAATGACGCTGAATTCTTTACCTATATTCAAAATTTAAATGCATCCATGGAATTTGAATGTAAATATAGCTGTAACAATTCTATTGAACTTGTAGTTAACGGCGGACAGGTTTCGTTATGCAACGAAAATATTATTATGCAGTAGTTTGGACAAACATAAAATCTGTTGAAACTGTTGAAACTTTTGAAATTGTGGGTGATGTTAAAACAGTGACAGGAAGATCTATAAAGGAGCGCTTGGTAGTTCATTTATTTCCTGATGGTAGATACACAAATAACGCAAATAAATTTTATGTTACCGCAAGTGCTCCTTACGATGAACACGATAGCGTGATTACATTGTCCAGAAAAAGGAAGACATGACAGAATTATACTGGGAACTGAAATGTTTCGACGATGTTTAATATAAGTGCAAAAAGTTTTCTTAAAATGAGTGTAACCACAGTCTATTCGGAAACTTAATCATGTTCTACCAAAATGCTACTTAACCAATATGGCAGGACAGATTTTTATTGACCTACAAACATCAGAATACATTCTTGCAAGTTTCAAAATAAAATGTAATTTAGAGGCGTCGTAAAGGGCGCAAAAAGTTTGAGTACAAACTTATATTTTATGGAGCAACATAAGTTTACCAAAACATATATAACATGTATAAAACATGTATAACACAAAGAAATCTTATGTGTGTCATATGAAAGTACAATCTCTGTTCAAAACATGCTATGCTTTCACCCAAATTAATAATGTTAGACCTTGTTAGGAATCAGTGTAACTCGTGTGATTTTGTTAATCGCAAATTACTGCTGTTATTTAGAATGCATTTGCGAACAGAATGTTAATTACGTAAACAACATTGTTGCTTTTTTTGTTAAAAAGATGATTTGTCATTGGATACACATGTACTTAAATGTATATTATCTCAAATAAAAAATGGTTGTCTTAACTTAAGGACGTGCTTTCAAATGAATGAAGTAGGCTTCCTAATGTATAGTTGTAAACTTTACAGCTACATGTTGAAAAGCATTTTCAGGGAAGAGCATACAATAGTCTTCTTCATATTTGTTTGATTTGTCTATTGACTTGTTCTTGTTAATCTTTCGGTTGTACTTTGTTATCTTTCACCATTTTTGATTGAATGCTATATTTAAAACAGGTTTCAAGCATAACTATAAAAGAATTTACTAAGTTTTTCTTTAACAGGGAATTATCTGTCAACTCTTTGTGCACTAAGTAAGTACCTGAAACTTTGGTACGTGCGGTCATATTTTAGCTTGTATGAGTCATGATGAGCTATTATTGAATGGGTTAACAATCATCCATCCAAATTCTACATACAATACAAATCTGTCGCATCCAGACAGACATAGCATGGGATGTAAAAGCTTATAAAGTTCATGCAATATTTTGAAATTTCCATGAATAGGACAAAGCAAAAACATACAAAACAGCCTTTGTAGCCCCAATTGTGATGTGGTGATTTTTTAGGTAGTTTTAAACCTACCAACACACTAAAACACACTTACAGACTTACTCACAGCTAGATGTTCTACATTACCGTCAATGTTGAAAATGCATAACTCACTTTGTTTTTAGTAATTTCACTTACACATTAAAAGTAATATCGGGAATCAGGTACACACATTATATACCTTAGATATTATTAGATATATCACAAGCACGACAATAGATCTTGCAAATGTGAAATGTAAATGTTCGCATCATGATCTGTTGAGTAAATGTGTAGCTAAGAATAAGTCGTAGTCAGTACTTAAAGTACGTTTGACACCGGCGGTAATTGCTGCTTAGAAATGTGTATTTTGTTTATTGGGCCTGTATCAAAGTGATTATTTAAGTTGTGCCATATTTTTTTGGAATTTACCTTTCTTGACTAACTTACCAATGCTTTCAATTGGATGTGTATATATCCATTTAATTGCACATTTAGCTTGACAGGAATTTGACATACAATGTCTACCAGTAAACCGAATAAACCAGTAATGGAAACTAGGTTTATTTGCAAAATTTGCGGACACGCTTTCTTGTCTCAGTGGAAACTCAAAACCCATATACGTGTACATACTGGTGAAAAGCCATATAAATGCCACACTTGCAGCAAATCGTATAAACAGAAGGCTCATTTAACTATTCATGTTCTGGCGGTTCACGAAAAACAAAAGCCCTTTAAGTGTGTTCAATGCACAAAACAATTTGCTACAACACAAAAGTTGAAGCGTCATCAACTGTACCATTCAGGTGTAAAACCATTTAATTGCAACTTGTGTGAGAAACGTTTTATTCAAGCGGGACAATTAAGATCTCACATGGTTAGCCATACCGGCGAAAAACCTTACCAGTGTAACATCTGCAATCGTAGGTTCAGTTTTTCTCACAGTTTAATATTTCACCAGAGAGCACACCAAGGTAAAATATTTAACGTTAAATACAGTGTTATTTGAATCTGTAAATGTTCAGAATTATTATTTGATTTTGGCAGGAAATAAGTCCTTTTGCTGTGTGTTCTGCGAGTCCAAATTTCTGACTTCGGAATATCTGCTTAACCACATTCGTACTCATATAATGGAAAAGCCGTTCTTCTGTCTGAATTGTGACGACACATTTGGCAGTAGACAAACCCTTCATAAACACAATATTCGAAAACATTCAGATACAGAAGCGCACGAGTGTGAACTGTGTGGCAAAAGGTTCAAGGAAATTCCTGTATTTTGGAGACATCTGCAACAGCATTTGGGGGAAAAGTCGTTCAAATGTTCCATCTGTAAAAATGTGTTTATAACCAACGCTGAGCTAAAATTACATCAAGTTGTGCACACTCGCTTAAAGTCGTTTGCGTGCAATATTTGCAATAAACGATATTCACGCTTGAATTATCTCAATAGGCACAAAAAAGTAGTGCATTGCATAAATAGAAAGGCAGTAAGAGGGCTGAATACTGCTGTTAATTGATTTTGTAGGGGATTCATTTATAGAAGTATGAAAACAACACATGCCAGTAAAGTTATGGAACTCAGTCTTAAAACACTATTCAGTTTATATTTTTAAGAAAGTTCTGGCCATTTGAATTTATTTCCATAATGAGTTATGGGAAGTAAGTGCCATTATTAAATTAAACAAGTCCGAAATAATTATGGTTATGGTATGGAATGATTCATGTACGAGGTATGCGCAATTTGCAATACTTGAGTGCAGTTTTTGTATAGATACCTATTCAATTTAACAGTACATTTAACAAATATGCTCATGTCTAGAATTAGGATAACTATTTAAACCGTATTTAATGTAATTAATTGTGCAAAATTGTAATATTCTGCAGGAAAAAATGCGATTCATAAGTATTGATTGTTTAGTTTAAACTTTGCTCTAAGAAAATACAGATATAACAATTATATATCCAATAAATGCATACTTTTTGTTAGATAATATTATGATAAATGCCATTTTATAATAAATAAATATTCAGTTTGTGTAAGATTGCAATTATTAAGTCTGTCAAATCTTTCGAGAGTTTGTTATTTAAGAAAGTGTGCAACAACTCCAAACTATCAAAACTGAAGTTTTATAAGGCCACATCATTACATCTATCATTTTGTAGTAATCACATCAGAAAATGAATAGGCTTCTGTCAAGCTTCTTCCTGTTTTGGTCGTGGTATTTTTGATATTTTCATAAACAAACATGAGTCAAGGATAATATAACTCAATAACTCGTTTGTATCAAAACCTACATAAACCGTGTATGTTGCAATACTGTGCATTTAGCTGATTTAGTGTAAATGGCTTATTTTCTTACTATCACGAATAAAAAGGCATGACTCACAATTGAAAAAGACTCACAGGTTGTAATAATAGTAAAATATCGTGGTAAAGCATGGATTGATCATGGCAACTACTTCAATGGAAATAATAAGAACACAAACAAACATTGTTGTTGCATTTCCCATATTCTAGCCATTTTTGAAAATTTAAAAGCTAAGAAACCGTTGTGATTTTTAGCTAAGATGTAAGATATACTTAAGGTTTACAATTAGGGTTACCAAAGAGTTGTACCTGTAAGTAGCACTGGCACTGAAAATCAGAAAGTGCTTCCTTTGGACGCCGATGGCAGCCTGTCAATAGACGTTGAAATAAACTTGCTCAATTTTGACTCTGCACAGGCTCCAGAAGTTGACATGCCCTTGTTGGTCACACTGATGTCCAAGTTTGAACCCAAGTCTATCCAAACGTTACTTCATGACTTGACACACATCTTCAAAAATCCATGTCCACCATCTCATGTTCCAATGATGGTTCCCATTATGCCCAATTACCAATGACAACAGAGAGGTTTTAGTAAATCGAGGAATACTTGCTGTCCGTAGTCCAGTTTTTCGGTCAATATTAGAAGCGCACGAAGGTGAGGTCAAGGTTGATGACAATTTCTGGCAAAGCCTTAGAAGTTGTATTGCATTATATGCACACTGGAACGCTGCTAGACAACTGGAAAGATTCTGGAATTGTCGAGGAATTGACCTATGCGTCTGCCAAATTGATAAATATTTGCTGGAAGAGCTAGTAAGATTTTTGGATCAAGCACTTGGATTGATTTGTACTGCTCAAAATTGCGGAGAGCTGTTGAGTCTGGCTAGGAAGGTCAAAATGAACAAAGCTGAGGAGGATTTGACGAAATATTGTAAGGCTCGTTTAATTGATGCCAGTCTTCAGGAAATGATAGAGTCTTTTAGAATCGAATGGTGGAATTAGATGATTGGTAATAGGATTGATGATGATGATAGCATGCTTATATTTACGAATAAATTTTGTGTTTAATAAAATCCGGAAGTTTTAGAAATTACATTTATTAAAGCAAATTGTGTTGCACATATATTATGATTTTCGTTGCAATCAAGTAATTGTAAAGGATAAGAAGTAATAAAAATTAATGTTATTGAATAAGTTGCCTTGAAATTATCAAAGTTCTAGAATCAAAAACAGTTTTTAGACAGACTTTATTGCTAATAAAACCGTGTAAAAATATAAGTATTTAATCTAATTGTTTTATGAACATTTTGTGTTTTCCCGAAATAAAGTATTTATTCAAATATTTTAGCCAATTTAACAAAAAAATCAATAACTTTTCATAACTTTTCAAAGTGAACATTCCTTTTGTGTAGATTTTTATGTCCGCTTAAACCCATGAACTGCAAGTCTATGTTCCATCAACTCTCTTCGAGTATCAAATGGATTAAGCCCACAGATTCCACAAGCCAGTTTACCCCACTCAAACTTCAGCTTATGAACCAGATGACAATGTTCCTTAAGACTGGAATATTTGTCAAACGCCTTGGAGCATTTGGTGCACTTGAAAAGATTCGGGTTGTTTTTACGCCGAATATGGTACCTTGCAGAGCTTTTGAGCTGGAAGATCTTTCCACAGGAGCATCTGAAGCATCCCTTTTGTCCTGAGTGGCCCTTGACCCATCCGTGGTTGATCACTAATCTGTGACCATTTTCTACCATGGATTTCCCAACCTTGGACATCTTCTTTCTGGCAAAAGTTTTCCTGGGTTTCAAATTTGTCGGTTTTTTAACAAGGGCCTGTCGAATCTTCGCAATTTCCTCCAAGGACAACCTTGTCAATACGACTGAACAAGGTCTACACTTGTCATCAGTATTGCCAGCCAAGGATTTACCTCCAGACGTTCCTGATGTCGATGCATGGCTCCTTCCGTTTCTAGAAAACCGAAATTGCACCGAAAAAACCGAATTTTAATCCAGACAAGATTCTTTAACAATTAGTAATAAAACCTTAAGAAAATTAAGCTTTCTGTCACATACTCAGGTCCACCCTCATCACCTTCGGACACAGCATCGTCACTTGGCTCCTCCTTGACCTCCACCCGACTTCCGCTTTCCTGCTCCTCATCCCCTCCACCAAACTCCATTCTCCTCCTCCGTCCCTCCAACTTCTTCCTTAACTTTTTAATCTTCCGATTTAACTCCCGATTCTCCGTTTCCAGCATCTGTGTACGCCTATTTTCCATGGCCAACTGCTTATTCCTGCTTTCCAGCGTGTCCACAAGCTGCTGCAATTCAGTGATAACCGTTGCCTGTGCCTTGATAACCTTTCGCATGCTTGCGACGGTGAACTCCCCGTCTTCCTCCCTTTCATCTTCATCCCCCGCCTCACTCACCATGTCGATGTCCACGGATGACACTTTACCAACTGAATACCCGTTAAAATGATTTGGCAAGATGAAAATAGTTAACTTTAAGCTTGAAAAAATTAAAGAAGACAACAGAATGCCTGAAAGTGTCCAGGTGACAGGTGACTTGCGACTGCGGCAGTCCGACTGCCGCGACATAAGTGCATCAGTGCAGAAATTCGCACAGCCAGCTTAATGTTCATTTGCTGACGTTAAGCTCACGGCTTAAATTAGTGGTTAATACTCAAGATTCATAAGACTTTGTGATTTATTTGCATTTTACATAATATTTTACAATTTACAACTAGTCTTGTTGCATGATTTGTAATATTATGTGAATGTAAAATATTTTGTTCTAATGGTATATTGTTGGGGCTTCGCAAATTCAGCTAATGCTCGTGGTACAGAAAAACAAACTATACGGACTGCGTGTTATTGAACTGAATTCTGTAAGTAATTTGTTCTTCTAACACAAATAGAGTGATCCAAAATACTAGTTCTTTACATTCATGTCACTACAAAATCAAATAAGATAAATCTAGCAAAGGCTGTATCGAGTTTAGTGACTAAACTTTAATCAGAGAAACGAAATTTTACCTATAGTAAAAGTAAACCGCAGCTTAAGTTAAGTTCTTGTTTGGTTTTTTTGCCTCTATTTTTTGTGGACAGAAAATAAAAAATGCGCATGAATCCTTTAAGAAAGTTCGTACATTTAAGTCCGATTATAAGTACAAGTACAAGATGAAATGCTTGTTTTTGCATTTTACTGAATTCAATTGTAAATGTGAAAACTATAAACGCAAAAGTAGGAAACTGGTTGAATTTGTATTCCAATTCACACTCGAAATTGCATTCTACATGCTGCTAGTTTAGACTTTGCATTTGTGTTTTCCTATTGTCCAACTCTCGAGAGTTGAAAAGAATCCAACTATTGATTTTGGCATTGTACTTCTTTTTGATTTTGGCATTGGCATTCTGGTATTTGTCAATTGGTTGCGTAGAAGCAACAATACTACAACAACAACAATGCTGCTAAATTTATAAAGGCTACGATATTTTTTACGGTCAAGAAAAACGCAAGGAACTTTAGAAACTTTTAAATCATTCTAGTTACATATATATTCAGTAACGGTTACATACTGAGCAATATACCAAGCAGGTGATAAATAAATACTCACATATTTTGAGAAATTTTTTCACCAGAGAATTATAAAAAGATATATTGGTGTGAAATTTACATAATATGCAGATTTTATTCAAAAAGTAAAACAAAAATTGTAGTTATATATAATATTTGCTACCATACAAAAGCGTTAGCTATTGAAGTCATATTGTTCAAGTACCATTGAACAGTATGATACCATCAAATATCTTAAGCCATATTTGCCATACGTACGACATTAACAATTTTCTTCTAATAGGCTTGTAAGGCCCGTACTTTAACTCTATTGGTTTGACTGCTTTCATTTCCAGGTACAATATTTGAAGCTGTTTACTCTTCCATTTTGCAAAGAACAGTTTGCTTGTAATTCGATTAACCTTGACAACTCGGATTCCCGCTTCCAATAGTTGGCAGAGATCCGAAAGAAGCCAAACAACAATTCCATCAAGAGCAATAAAAACTACCAGGGCAATTGCGTACAAAATAAGCGTTACTTGTTCAACTTTACAACGTACTAAAAGCCATGCTGTAATTACCAAAACCCAAAATATAATTGAAAATGCAGCACAAATAATGTTGTTAAAAACTTGTTCCGCGTTTGCTAATATTATTCTAAACTGGTTATAAACTCTTAGAAAGTTGTTAATGGAACGAATTTGGTGAAGGAACACATTTAAGCATAGATGAAATCTAGAAATGATTAGCAGAACGCACAAAACTGCAAACGTAGCCCCACGGGGTTTTTCTGATAAGATCCAAAAAATTAAAACAAGACGAAGCAGCGTAGCAAGACTTTGTACTATACTATTGTTGTTACTTAAAAATTCTTTTATAACAAAATAAAAAATATCAACATTTGCAAAATAGCAACATATTGGAATAGTCCAAACAATAAGTACCGCAGCAGGAATAAATCCAAATTTAAAAGCTTCTTCCAAGAGTTTCTTAAATTCGTATTTCTGTTGAATTCTACGAAACGCTGGGGAAAAAGTTTGGAATTACACAAAATTATTGTGTGCAGCTTATAACATTAGGAATTTAAACAAAAATTTGCTAACCTTTTGTCAAGTCAGAGGAAAACCCAAACAAAGCATTCATAGTCTGAAGTAAACTTCTTTGGAAGAAAAGAAATAGTAGTAATGGAGCGGAGCACGAAACTATTCCAATCAGAAGAAAAATCACTTTGTTTTCAAAATTGCTAGCTACACTTGGAAACATTGCGTGGCTCATAAAACAAGCAGCTAAATTGGCAATGCCGTACAAAATAATAAAAGACCAGACTAAAATGGTTGGTAACAGCTTTGAGAAGGATTGACTCCAAACCATACTTGAGTATGTGGCATTAAATCTTACAGGAAAAGGAAACAAATAAATAAATGCCAGTATTTGCAGTTTAGCTGCGTATTTTTCAACTTGAGTTAAAGTCATTTTCAGGATAGTTTATTTAAAAATTGCGACAAAAACTATATACAAGTAATATATGCTGCGCTAGAGTTTCTCTGAAAGCAACTAACCTGAACTTACTTCTATTTATTCCGATAAAAATTCAATAGCCAATAAACCTGTTTACTGATAAAATATTCTGATTGTTTATCGCTGCTCAAAATGTAATCAATTTAACAATGGTTTTTACTAAGCTTAGATTGAATAACAAAACGGTTTCCCAAGGTATGTGCGCGTGTACGTCTAGCATAATATTTTTACGCTTTACAAAGTAAATTGGTTTTTACTAGAAAATATTTCGGCTCAATGTGGTTTAAATGTGTTCATCATTCCTCACAACTATCAAAAAAGGCAATTAAGTGAAAAAAATTATGAAAATATGACAAATCAAAATGTTCGACAATTTTAAATTTTAGCTAGTCTCATCAAATGTTTACATTCAGCACTCGTGCTGCAGCCATGCAATTTCAAAGGGTGGAGTGTCATTTGGTTTCCAATTAAATTTGCTAAAAGGTCGTCGCTCAGATTTTTAATATAATGCTTCTAAAAAAAGTTATGCAAGAATCTTTGACTTTTCAGCACTTCCGGTTTGCAGTCCACTTTTGTATATTCTTTTTCACAACTTTACTCAAGCTGTATGCATTGAGTAATTAGTACCATATTTATGTAGCGTAGACAATTATCTATCATATCCTATATCATCAGACAATGCTCAACTTCCTGAAAAAGTTTCATTAGTCAGCTTAACTTCCGGTCTGAAAAAATCAGAAAGTATCATTTTTGGAATACGCTAGTTTTAAACCACCGCCCAATCTGTTTAAAACAACATGTAGATGAAACCTGGTATATAAGTAGTAGTTGTGGATAATCACACTTCAAAAAAGTGTAAAAGTTTTAAAAGTCCAATTTGGAGTGTATCCAGCGACGAATTGTTACTCTTTCTGGTTCAGACATTTGGGACATTTGTTGGTAGGTTGGTAGGTAGTTGAAACTCATGAATGTTGTCGTCCGCAGTTGAAAATTGCGGACGAAAAGATTCAAGAGCCATTTGTTACAGGCCTACCCCTTGAAATAATAAGAAAGTAGTGAAAGGTTGGTATAATTCTAGAAGCCAATGTAAACTAAGAAAATGCAAGTGGCAACAGGATAAACAAAGTAAAAGTAAAGGATGGGGAATATGCAGAACGGGATTATAAGACCAATAAAGTTTTTCAGGTACCCTAACGCGTAAGTAAAATTTTATAGTAAACTGAAAACGGAAGTTTGCTTTGTAGGTAAAATATATGAAGATGAGTAGGGAGTAGTTTTGGGTACGCAAGAAGAGGATTGCTCATTCTTAATTTACTCGTTGCTCAATTCACTTTTCATCAAAACAAACGACATGCATGAGTTGCAACCAGACTCTACCAACTGGGAATAGGTACTGCGGCTATCTTATTGTATCAAAACTATTAGTACGACAAACTTTGGATTTTGTTTTAATATTGGTTTTGCTGATCTTCTATTGATTTTTTCAGAACAAATTACGTATATTTTCATTTACTTAAACCAACATTTTATCAGGTTACGACGTACCAGATACTACTGAAAAGGACTTTTCACGTTTTATTTAAGCGTAAAAATGAACACAAACCATAGCATGTATATAATATTTATTAATTGAGATAATTTTTTGTTATCGGTAATAATCGTTATCTTATCCTATATATTTAACCAGATTTTGGTAGCAATATGCTTTGCAATATTTTCTTGTATAGTTGTGAAATGTTGCTATATAAAGAATGTTTTGATAATGTGGTAAACACGTGTGTCTGCTTAGTACAAAAATGAAAAGAACAGACGGACAAATCTAAAGACGCGACATCCTAAATAGCTCTTTTGCAGAGCCAGCAAGCTAATAGCCTTTTCTGAACTCGTATAAGCAGTCCAACCTATTTTTCTTAGGAAGTTTAAATATTTACAAAAGAATTAAAGCATATTTATGAGTATGAGCATAGTTTTGCTACATATAATTATGTATCCTTACTGTTCAAACAAATTGTGTACATTAAGTGGGGTTGTTTACGCCGTGGGTTTAGCTTCACAAGTTTTCCAGAGAAGAAAAACATTTTAATTGATGTTTATTTAAAACATCCAGAACAACAATTTCCTACCCACGCATTGGTTTTTTGATTACAAGTCGATTTTAGACTAAATTAATACAATACGACTTCTAGCTTTTGTCGATATTTGATGCGGATGCATGTAAAACATATATTTGCTTCAGCATAACTCATCAAGTTTTAAAATTTCTGAACCAACTTTCTGAAGTTTCCACCACACAAGTACTCAGTATATATTACCATGCTTGAAAATAATTATGTTTTATTCGACAAAACATGCAAAATGGCATGTTTCCTCTACAGCATTCCAGTTTGTTTTAACTTCAAACAAAAGAAGTTAGAATTGCTGCAGAAAAGCAAAAACGTTTCCATGGTACACGCCTTAAAATTCCACTCGCTGCTTCTAGCTTTGCTGTACATAGGTGGAGTTTTAAAATATCAACTCAGTTCACATAATTTTTACCCGATTGACCAGGTTTTGTTTGGCTTTGTGGTAATTTGCAATACAACCGTTCATTTAATGTTGCAATCTCTTCGTAAAAATCTGCACGCGTTGTGCACATACATCAACGGACTTCTCCAATTCGGAAATTTGCTGCCACAATGGAAACAATCCAAGTGCGTGGCTACACAATTGAATGAGTACTTAGCTTATATAGTGTTCATAATCGATGCTACTGTGCCAATTTTATTTGTGTTTGGAATACACTGGAACAACCCATGCAAACCGAGTATTGTAGGATATTGGCTGCTGCCTGAATGCACTACTCCTAGTCTTGGAATTTGGCAAATTGTGCAAATCACTTTGAAAATACTTGTTCTTCTTGTCAATTACTGGTTCTGGGCGTTTGTACAAAATGCTGCAGCCGCAGCGGGAATAATGATATTGGGAACGCTAACATTCCGGGCTAACTTGTTAAGGTTAGAAGTTTAAACAAGCAATTTTTAAATAATTAAGGTATAAATGTTAATTATACCCTTCCATTGTCAAAATCTTAGGTTTCAAGACTACTTTAAACATTCTAACCAGTTTTCTATAATGGATACCGCTCAGCACTACAGAACACTACAGCTTCTTGGAGTAATAATGAACGAGCTGCAGCAGTCCACATTAGTGACAGCAGTTATTGTAAGTGGAATACCTTTGCAATCGGCTTGCATGACTACAATAATAAGGCTGCCTCTAACAAAACAGACACTTTTCATTTATGCGTTCTCCTTCATGACTCTCCTGGGAATTACAATGGTTCTTATGATACTTCTTGGTAGCATGGCACAGTTAAACTGGCAATCAGAAAAATCTTTGTGTGCAATAAGGCGCACATTTAATATGCAAGTTCATTCCAGACAAGAAAGAAAAACATTTTACAAATTCTACAAAAGCTGCTTTTTAATCAAGGTTAAATTTGGATCGTTAAATTTTGTAGATAAATTAACTCCATTGAATTGTATTGATTTTGCTAACGATATAACTGTTCAGCTTTTGCTACTTAGTCAATAATAAGATTAGTATAATTCTAAACTCATGTAATGTAAACAACTACATATACAACAACTAATGTAAACTCATGCAAAGAAAAGATGTAATAATTGAGTTTGATATCTTTAAACATTTGCTTAACACTGACTTGTACTTAAGATCTTTCAATGTTTGAAAGCAATGACGAATTGCATTTCTAAAACCAATGCACATAATATTAAAATCAATTTTCTTCTTCGTCTTTGAAAATTTCACAACCCTTGTTCGAGATTTTGAGAATAAAATACTGACCACATGCTCCATAAAATAAATCAGCAATGCAGCACTTAAACCCATCAGCAGTAAACAAAATATTACCACAATGTTTCCACTAATTGATACACTCACTAGCGGTGGTATCTCTCTACTGAACGGGACGTAATGAGTTAGTATCTTTGGTAGCCAAACTACTACCCCAGATGCTTCAATATACCGAAGACGTGGTAGCAGCTTTTGATCAACATAACCAATGAACTGAATTGCCACTGTAACGTTTAGAAAATTTTCAGAGCTTATGGAAACTAACGATTGATTTTGAGAAGCAACCTGCTTCGCATACTCATGGCACATGTATACAGGTAAAATTGTGGCAGTTTTGTCACATGCTACCAGTTCTGCCACTTGTGGTGCTATTTGCTTCTGAATAAGAGCCTGTTGCATACCGTAAATTAGTCTGTTATATGACACAACTGCACCAAAATAACCAACTCTTAGTAACGGAAATATTGCGAGTATGATAGATTCCAATACTGTACACACACTTGGATGTATACGCACCATCCTTTTAAGAACGCAAAATTGTTCGGGTGTACTTTTGTCACTGCAATCACCCACCACACCATATTCACTAACACCGCTTATCGAAAATGACTTTTTGGTTTGTTTCTGAGTTTCTATGTAGATCCCCTTAATTTGTACCGGTAAGGGATAACCTTCACTTGGACGAAAATCGTAATAACCTCCGAAAAGTTTTGTCACTCTTGTGTACACCGTAAAATTTTCAGAAATCAAATGACTCAGAGTTTCGTAGTATAACGGTTCTCGTCTGGTTACCATGTTGTACACATTTTGGTTTTTGTATCCGTTGCTAAGCACGATCCCGGTAAGCAGAGCTCCTGCAATAATCCAACGTAAAATTGTATTGCTGGAAAGCTTTGAGTTGAATGGATCGCCCTGTTCAAGCAATAGTTTTAATAGTGATAGTACATTGTGACAGAGCTTTGAAACAAGTCGTTGATAATGATTTCCATCACAAAGGTCGAGGAAACATAATGATGTGACAAATACACATACACCTATTGCAATCCATACGTATTTGTCGTAGACCTTAAATAATTCCCGAAAAGGAAAAGCGGTGATTCCGCGCTGCCCGCAAGTAACAAATTTTAGTTGGTTTGCTTGGTTTTCAACAATTATGCGATTGCTCATTCTACTACTGTAAGGTAATTCGCCATTATATTTACAAAAAAAGATTTTTGACTCCAGTTGCATAAACCCATGATATGGAGACGCTTTAGACAGTGATTGATTTTTAACAATTTCATACACGATGGTCATTATAGCTTGAAGATAACGACGATTATGATTTCTTAAGGCCAAGTGCTTGCGTAAGTCATTACTCTGTTTGCTAGTAGATCTATCAAACAGTGCAGATTTTCTCTCCTCTTCTGAAAGTTGCATCGAGGGTAAAATCATGTCTGGTGCAATTTTCCATCCAAATGTTGATTGTGGTAGCTCAAATATATCTAAAAATTCAAATGAAAACCGAATCTGAGTAAGATTACAAAACTTGTATAAAATCGTAATGAGCGTACCTGTGTGCTTTTCAACTTTATATAGTTTTATCAATGTGCTACAACTGCACGGTTGTATATAATTCCAAACACTGCTATATCCAGGACGATAAATAACTCGAAGAAAAATTTGTGTATGTAAAATTGGAGGAGTTCTTCCACTGTCGTCCGATGTAATTGAAGTCGTCCAAGAATATATATCCCGAATACTGGGTTCATATTGAGCTATGTTTGAGAAAAGAATGTTAATTACCGGCGTTTCTATAGGTAAGACACGCATAAATTCAGACGTTTTAAAAAATTGATAGTATTTGTATTCGATATTCAAGCGAGGAGATGGCGGCTGAAAAAGAAAAACTTTAATAACTCCCAACCACGTTCGTGTGTTAGTCGAATATTCAAGAAAATTGAATCTAGAACAGATATGGGACCATTGAGTATGAGTATATGAGTCCATTGAATGTAATGTTTTGAATTCTGGTGGGCCCTGCACAAATCTGGACGACGGACACCGAAAACTAGACTTGTTATAATTTTCATCGTAAACGTTTCTTGGAATCCAATAAGAAAAAGAACCTTGGTCATTGTTTGAAAAGTACGGCACTGGACTTTTAAGAATGATTGGAATTCTTAGAAATCTTAAGTTTACATACTGAAAGTTTACAATAAAAATTAACTTGTGTTTATGGTTCAAATATTCTAGCTCGTAGTCTAAGTCTACCACATCCCGTGGTAATTTATCAAACGGAAACGAGTGATATTCTTGTAACATTTTTGTCCACACATTGTCTAGCTTTTCCGCTTTGTTTGGAAACGTATTTTTGAGGGGTTGGAGAAGTGTTGCATTAACACGTAATAAAACAAAGGAAAGGAGTGTTATGTTAAATAAGTATGGTTGCAGCATATTTATTTACTGAATGGTTTCATTCGACACTGCTACAAAGGCAAAGTCTTTTTGGACAAAACACGCTGAAAGCATAAAGCAAACCTAGTTAATTTTACCAAAGTTTACATACTCAGAGCGCAGGAAACTGCTAAATTATTAGACAATATTATTATAACAAGAAAACGGGTGGCATAAATGCCGGTTAAGTTTTTTTCTCAATGTAGCAACTTTTGATATTTTAGCCATGTAAAAATTAGCACTACTATAAATAAAGAAAGCTTAAAGAATCGCCTTTAAACCACAAAAGTACCACTTTTTGCCATGCACTGTAGTTACAAAGAATCTATTAAAATCGTTATCTGATATGCTTCCGGAAACGAGTAGAAAATAGGGGTTCGACTTTGAGATTTTATTTTACTGCAGTACAAAATATCTACCTACCTACCTAGACATGTACCTTCACAATTAATATTGAAAAGTGTTTTCAACAAAACTATCAATAATCAATAAAATGTATTAAGCTAATAGCAACTAAAAATATTACTTTCTGGCGCCTAAAAGTTCCAAATAGGTAGTTTATTTTAATATCTAATACCCACGTGACGTTTCAGTAATGTTGAACTAAAGAACAAAGGCAATCATTTTAATAATGTAGGGTAAAAGACAGGAAATTGGATTTTGTTTAATTATAGTGCTGAAGGTGGAATTAACTTCAGTGCAAATAATACATTCCACGTGCGGAGTTCCTTACACGAACAAGCGTGTTGGAGGCCGGAAATTGTTTTTTGTTCGTGGATAAACCTGTTTTATTTTTAAATCCGTTATACGGATAAATTTGAGCTTATACAAACTAATACTTACTTACATAAAACTGTCGTTTTAGGTTGATTTTTGAATATATTATTTTTTTGTGTTAAATGTAAAATGTTCAACATTTTGGGGAGAAATATTAGCTCAAATAAAATGAAACGTTTGCCAATATCTTCACAAGACCAACTTATGCTACCAAATGTAAAAAAATATGAAGCATGTACATAATAGTTGTTCAGTTTACCATTTATACACCAATATATCGTTAAATAATCAAATAGACAATTTTTGCTTTCACTTTTTATAAATAATTTGATTTATTTTCTCCGAAAAACATTTTTCTCTACACAAGACAAACTACGCGAAACTTTAACAACAAGTGAATGATTGTTAATGTCCAAATTTATTTTGTTTTGAAAACTTTGCAACTATCCAAGTGCAATAACTTAAGATTCTTAGTCCAATGTTTGGTGGGTTTGAATAAACACATTTGTAAAAATGTCTGAAACATGATTACAATATTTGGGTTCTTTGGTAGTCCAAAAATAAGTAAATTTGTTCGACATTTCGTTACTCTTTTACTAAACACATGCTCAACAAAACAAACCATCAACGCAACCCCAAATCCTAGCAGTAGTAGAAAAAATAGTACCACAACATTTCCACTAATTGAAACACTTGACGGTGGTGGTGTTTCTTTTTTAAACGGCACATAATGCGTTAGAATCTTTGGCAGCCACAGGGTTAACCCAGATGCTTCAATAAGTCGAAGTCGTTGTATCAGTTTTTGGTCAACATATCCTTCAAACCTAATTGCCACTGATTCATTCAGAAAATCTTCAGTGCTTATCGATACCAATGACTGATTTTGTAAAAACACCCTTTTTGCATATTCATGACATGCATATTCCGGTAATATTACAGCAGTTTTGTCACACGTCACTAGTTCCGTCACATATAAGGTTTCCTGTCTTTCTATTATGGCTTGTTTTATACCATGTGTTATTCTCTCATAGGACAAAGTTGTTCCAAAATATCCAACTCGAAGCAACGGAACAACCACTTTTATAATAGACTCGAGTATGTTGCAAACCTTTGGATGTATACGTGCTAGATTTTCAATCGCGTAATAAGCCGTTTCTGAACTATTCTTGTTAACATAGTATACACCTCTTAACGCAAATTCACTAATGCCCCATATTGTAAACGAATTTTTAGAAAGTTCTCTATTTCCTATTTCCCTCTTTGTATAAAGGATTATTGGCAAAGGATCACTTGCACTAAAGGAGTTTCTACTAAAAAGTTTATTTACTCTTGTGTAAACCGTAAAATTCTCAGCAACTATTTGACTCAGAGTTTCGTACAAAAGCGGATCACGTGCAACAATCATATTATAAACGTTTTGATTTTTGTACCCGTTGCTTAGCACAATACCAACAAGCAACACGGCTGCTATGATCCATTGTAAAATGTGATTGCTTGCAATCCTGTTGCTGAACGGATCTCCTTGCTCAAGCAATATTTTTATCAACGAAATAAAATGGTCAGAAAGTTTTCCAATGCTTTGTTTGTCTTCAGTTTTACCAACAATTTTCCAAATGCAGAGTGATATGACTAAAACGCTTATAATGATGGCAATCCATATATTCACGTCGTAAACATTAACAAGCTCGTGAAACGGAAAGGCACTAATTCCTCGCTGTCCACAAGTGACAAACTTTAGTTTTTTTGCCTTATTCTCGACAATTATACGGTTTTCTAATCTACTGTTGTATTGTAATTCGCCAAAATGCTCTTTTACTGATACTGTTTTCCAGTTGACGTCAGACCGGCTATGCCTTGTAAATGTGGAATGGTTTGTTAATGATTGAGCTTTTATGACTTCATGTACGATAGTCACCACAGCTTGAAAAAAGCGATGATTTTGGCTTTTTAGAGCCATGTGTTTTCGTATTTGAATGTTTTTGTTATTAAGGTCCCAGAAAGCTTGAAGTGCTTCCTCCTTGGAGAATTGCACGGAGTAAAACAAGAAATCTGGTTTAATTTTCCATCCAATTATTGAAATTGGCAATGTGTTTATGTCTGAAATAAAAAAGCTGCTATGAACCTTAACTATATGTTAACTCGAATGAAAGTTTTACAACAAGTACTTACCCAACTTATTTCCAACTTTGTGCTCTGCAAAAAATGTACTAGCACATTCACATGGTTGTATATGTTTCCTTGCTTTGAATGTTCCGAGCCGATATTCAACCTGAAGAAAAATTTGCGAGTGCACACTGAGTCCATTTTTCTGAGCATTAGTCAACGACACCATCCACAAATACATTTCAACTTTGTAAGTTGGACTTTCAGCAATGTGGGTTACAAGAATACTAATAAGAGGTTGTGAAGTTGATAAAATAGTGTATTTGGACTCAAGTTTATTGAAAAACTGTGCGTAACCGTAAGTCATCATTAATCGAGGAGACACTGGCTGAAACAGAAAAACTCGTATTACTCCCAACCATGTTCGTGAGTTGGTAGAGTATTTAAAGAAATTTAGTAGCAAGCAGATGTATTTATGAGAACCATCAATTGTCTCAACTGCTTTTAAAAATCGAGAAGCTAGACAACAAAAACATATTGTGTTGTTGCAGTTCATATCATAAAAATTTCGTGGAATCCACAGATATTTTTGTGAGCTTCCAATCTTTCAAAAAAATGGTACGGGGCTTTTTACAATAATTGGTATTCCAGATAGCTCAAAGTTTAAATATTGAAAGTTTACTATAAAAATTAACATGTGATCAAAGTTCAAAAAGTCTAGCCCGCTGCTTAGGTCTACAAATTTGGATGGTAGTTTGTCAAAAGGTAAAGAATTATATTCCTTTAAAAGCTCTTTTGGAAACTTGTCAAGTTTTTCAATTTCATGTGGGAGATAACTGCTGAGTGGTCGGATCAATTTAGCGTCAGCACAGTACACAACGATAGCATTTAATACTGCTAAATAATGTAGAAAGTATCGTGACATATTTTAGAAACAAAAGTTTTTAAAAGCAGTATACTGCTGAAGTTAAAACCTAACAAAATGCGGTATAGAAACTTGTATAGTACAAATATGTAAAACTAGTCACAAAGTTTTTAGAAAAATGATAATGGATTGTTACATTGGTTGTTTAGTAAATTGACACACTCGTGGCTTCCAACTTTTTTAGGCGACTCAGTTGAATTATCAGATCCAGTTCATGTTCCAGTACACTTTAATGACGCTTGTTATCATGTAGTCTTTCCAAACTTGGTACTAAAAATTTTTGACCACTGGAAGCCACTAGATTGTTTTTCTTAATAGCTCAAAATATAGGTATTGGTAGAACTAATTATCCGTCCTCTTTGTTTGAAAAAAAGTTTAATTGCATGGTTTATAAAATACTGCTTAGAAGCGGAGGGCGTAACCTATTTATTGCTTACCTACTAGCACTATTTTACCATAAATTCTGGTATTCGTTGGACAAGACAAATAATGCAAATGACTACTCTGCAACCGTTTTCCCTTGATATATTTCCAGCGGCCCATAATATGATATTTTTGTATAGTATTATCAGTTCTATCAGTTTATTTTATCGTGTTTTAAATGGCAAGCTATTGACAAACTTCTGACAACTATGTTGTTTATTTTTTATGTCCTGCTCTCCGTGTCATATCAACATATACCCTGGAAAGCCTATTAAAGTTCTGTTTCAAATTGAAGATACTTTTATATGAGTACAAAGTACAAGGCTAAAAATCCAGTTAATTTTCTAAACATCACGCGTGAAAATAGGAATTTAGCAATACATGTTTATCGTGATTTAAAAAAACAATACAAGTATGCATACTTTCAATTTTAATAAAACAATGTGCATGAACTCGATTCAGACGTTGCTGCTACAAACAGAAAATTATGAAAAAAACAAGTATGTTTAGTGTTTTCAAACACCACTCTTTAACAATTATGCCAAAAATACCATTAGAATATTTTTGTGTAAGGAAATTTCCACTGACGGAATTATTTTCTCAAATATCTTCATTTCAGTTGAAAATGATAAATCCTGCTATGTGCAAGCCATCAACTTTTCAAATATGAAAAAAACAATTATTTTCTATAACATTGATATCCGGTTTATAAGTTATTGAGTAGATAAATATATATATGGGTGTTCTTGGCTTTTCTGGAGTAATAAAACTGCATGTGAATCAAATCAAGATAGCATCTATCTGGAATAAGGTATTACATATATCTACATAGGCAGAGACTGTTCCAATCAATGAACACGTTTTTTACATTATAGCAAATCTCAGCAAGCAGGATAATTCCAAAATTATCAATGATATAAGCACAAAAAGTGATACATTGAACTAGACAAGCTCTTGTTTTACTAAGATTTAGTAGCTTGCAAACCTAAATTGTCACTTTAGTCATTTGGATTATATGAAAACGTCAAAGTTCACTTGATAAAAAGTGTTGGTGCTGAGTATATTTTTGGAAACGTTGTGTTTACTCTGATATGGACACCATGCTTCATATATTTATATTATCTGTTCTGCTGAACAAGCACCCTATGTGTCCAAATTCCTATCTTAATCCTCTTCTTCAACTAAATACTATGAACTTCAGATTTATTCACCAAAGTACACATTCACATTAATGAGAAGAGCAGCTTTGATTCCCGCAAATCTAGCTACAATATATCCATAAATCATTTGTGTAGTTGCATTAAGCACAATGTGGACTTTGTGATTTGCGTCATGCATTTATCAAAGGGAATAATTAAATAGTGAAAAATGCACACCAAATTGTTATAAAAGTATTGCAGTAATATATTTTGTGTTGATTCTTGCAGATGTACCAGAAAAGAAGAGCAGATTGCCAAATAAATTTAACTCACTATTGTGTTCACAATTCATAGAAGCTTGTTGAATCAAAGTAAAACTTTGAGATGTTAATCATATTCAGATTTTTCTTAAATCAAATCAAAAAATGAATTTTCTTATTTTTAGAAGCATGACTGGTGCCAAGGTTTTGGTGATTGCACTGCTGATTTTTGGCATGCTGGTCTACCTTACCCCAGCTGCAGATGCGCTCAGGTGTTACGTTTGTGATGGAGATTGCGAAGGAGGCAGCAACGACAACGAGGAGGACTGTCCACAAGGAGAGGACGCATGCATGTATGAAGACGACGGTGGCGTTAGCAAATATTGTTGGCAAAAGTCTGATGTGAAGTCTCAATTTGAGTGTATGCAGAAAAAATTGGGACAACGCGGATATTGCTACAGAGGAACTTTCAAAGATATACAACGGTATGAAAAGGAATGCGGTTTTGCACGTTTGATCAAAGATAATAAAAACAGTACCGACACTCGTCATTTGTTGGCAAGCGAGGAAGACGAGTACTTTGTTTTGTGTATGTGCGACACAAATCTTTGCAATAATGAACTTGCACTGTTTAATGGAGCTACAAGAAGTATGGTGTACGCCCCAATTGCTTTCAGCTTGATTGTTCTGATGTTTGATTGGCTATTCAATTGATTTAATTGCGGCAACAATATTGTACTGGTGTATTAAAATGTGGTTTTAAAAATATATACTTGACAAATAAAAAAATTGTTGAATTGCAACCAAATTTGTAGTTGGAAGTAAAACGATTTAGTTATTACGTTCCAGGCCTTCCAGAAAACATGCATTACCTATTTACATGACGAATTTACATGTCGGAATATGTTTCTATATAAAACTTAAGAACAGTTAAATGTATATAGCATTTTCAAAGCAAACGTTTTGTGATGGGTTTTAAAACAGTTTGATTTTCTTCCTTCACTTATTAGACACTTTTTGGTTATCATGCATATTCCAAAAATACCGTAGTCAGTTCTGAGGCCTAGTCAAATCAAAGACGATTATGAACTCTAGTATATAAGCTTATATATGGATATCTTCATGTTTGTCTAGTAGTTTTTATATGCGTGCTAATAACGTTTCATGGTATGATATGAAAAAATGATTAGTGACAAGGCATCCGGGATCAAGTGGATTAGACAAGCACGTGCATTGCTGAGATTTATCAGGTTACCATTTCGTCATTCAGATTATCCACAGGAGTCAAATTTCATAGGATGAATAACTATTAAGCTTAATATCTTGACATCAGATGATGAATACGTTTTTGTGCGTTCTAATCCCGTTTTCTCACAAAATAATAAAACAAAGTAACCCTTTTGAAAATATCAACTTTTTATTCGCATATGTCGTTCCACACAAACAATACATTTGTTCTATGGCTTAAATAACAGTTGAACTCTGTTATTTGCGTCATATTTTGAAAGGAATAATTATGTAAGATTAACACAAAGAGGCTTTGCTCTACTGAAGCAGAAGTATTGTGTGTGTTGATTCTTTCAACGTTCAAGCTAGAAACTAAAATACACAGTGGCTAAAGTTGTTGAACATTTTTACCACTAAATTGTGTTTCAAGTTACAGAAATTTTTAAACCTGGAACAACGAAAGAGGTAAGGTTTTTAATACGATCCATTTTTTTCAAAACTTTATACAAAATGCAATCAATCATTTTTGCAGCATGCCTGGTTCCAAGGTGCTCGTGACTGCACTGCTTGCTTTCGGCATACTGGCATACATCACGCATCATACAGAAGGGCTTAGGTGTTACGTTTGTACAGGTAATAATTTTTATGGATGCAGTGGATCATACAATGTGGAAGAGCAGGAATGTCCAGCAGGAGACGATATATGCGTATATGAAGACGACGGAGGCATTAAAAGGCATTGTGGTCGCTTTTCGTGGAAACCCAGATTTGAGTGCATGCAGAAAAAATTGGGTCAAAGTGGAATTTGCTTCAGAGGAACTTACGGAGATATAAGAAGGTATGAAAGGGAATGCGATATTGAAGACTTGTTCCAAGATAATAAATACACCAACGAAACTAGTCACTTAATTGCTCGTGAAGAAGACGAAGACGATTACTTCGTAGCATGTGCATGCAGTACAAATCTTTGCAACAAGCAACCAGTGTTTAATGTGGCTACAAAAACGATGGTGGGTACTGGCGCCACAATTCTCTATGGCATGATTTTTCTGCTGTCTAAATGGCTTTGTAATTGAATGCAGTACGGAATAAATCGGTTATGGGCTTCGTAGTCTGTTTTAATTTAAATTTAAAGATTAAAAACTTAAAATGTATTACAAATTATTTACATTGTCTTTTGATTTTGAATAAAATTCGGTTTATTTGTGCTATTTCAACTTGGCCGACTTTTTATTTTATATTTTAGCAATTATTTCACATTTTGATATAAAGTTTTAGAGATAAATTGGCTGCTTTGGGTACAGAATTTATCACAGGTTTTACAACCGCTTAATCAATGTCGTCCAAACTGCACGGTATCTTTAATAAATATCTATGATATTATATGAGCAAAGATAACTACAATCCATATGTTTGAGATTAATAAATCTCAGCTGAGCACGTAGGTGTCAAACGTGATTCATATCATTTATCTTTCCAGCATTATCCCACTCATAATATCAACAGGAATTTTGAGATATCAAAAACACAGTTTAGGTAATTGTAAACAACACAAAGCTATGAAAACAAAATTGAATTTTACGAGAATATACTATTCCATTTTTAGCTTGCTGCTTCTGCAGAATAGCTAATTAGGACTTAATATCCGTTAACAAAGCTACAACAATAAATTAGCATTAATATGACAATATTCATGTTACTTTTAGAGTTTTGAATATTGTAATGGGTTGGTTTAATAAAGGAAGTAATGCTAATTATTTGTAACAAGGCATGCTGAAAACTGAAAAATTTCTAATCTGGCATTGTACCTAGGTATGTAGTTTCAAACACAATTAGCTCGCTTGCTTATTTTTATGTTGCTTTGAGGTTTCTTGTTGTGCTTTTAACTTATTAATATAGAGACATCGTTCAAATGTATGACAAAGCGATACAACTATATAAAAAGCCAGAAATTAAATTAATAAATAGAAAGAGCCAAATACAATAGAGATTACATAGTTAATTATGCTCAACACAATTAGCAAACAGTGCCAGTTTCTAATGTGAAAAGTATTAGAGAGAAGAAGTTTGACAAGCACAAATACTCTGACACACGTTTGTTGGAACCAAAGAGTGTAGTGAAAAACAATTAGGAGATTAGTTTAAACATTTCAATCTTAAAGTAGTTGTGTAGTGTTAAGTGACATAAGTACCACAACGCCGAGCAATTTCTTATTCAACAAATATTCTTTTTTTAATTGACGGTTTCACCTTTTCACAATTTCTAAGTTGGTTGTGAGAGGCTTTGATATAGTTCATAAAACCAAATCCTACAAACTTGAACGAATATGAGAAGGGGTGGTTGACCCCTGTAAAAACAAAATGTTCTGGTGATACGCCTAACTTATTAGCATACCGAAATATGAATTTGCTTTCAGTTGTTATATATCTATTTTGAAAGTTTTTAAAATTTAAGGGACAAATAATCAACGATTGCAAGTTTTTCTACAGTTATGAGGAAAATGTAAAGATATAACCAAGTGTAATCCTGAGGTCCTGTTTTCAATAATAACAATAATTTTATTGTGAATCAGATTCCTTATACAAAAAGGTAGTTACTTCAATTACATGCATGTGTTGCATATGTTAAATACATCAAATTATTTAACTTTTACTTGAAAGAAATATACATAATAAAGAAATATACATATAAGTTACACGAAAAATACTCAAAGTTTCTAACAGTAGTTTACTTAACAGTTTTCAACAATTCAAGAAATTTTAAAGCTTGATATATGACTTTAGTTACTTTTATTTTTAGTAAAGGCCAAATGGCATAGTAACTATACCGATTTAGTTTAATACAACTTACAATACGCTTGATTGCAAACCTGAATTGAACTTTAGAAGTGTTTGTAATTTTGTCATCAAATGTTCATAAAATGTTTCTTGAAAGCAAATTAAACCTGCAACTCCAAGTAACATACAGCAGAGTTTCACTAACACAGCCATGCTTTGTAGACCCATAGGTTCTGGTGTCATATCGCCATTTTCATTGCCTGATACTCTATAATGTTGAACAGCTGTACTGTTATACGAATACGTTATTCCTAAAAATTTTCTACAATATTGATTAGAATATGTGTACAGGTTTACATTCATTAAACCTTCCTTTGATATAGTGTATTTTTTAAGTTTTTGAAACATCATGTAAGTACATCGCATGTTTTGTAAAAAGCTGTATATTCCCGTATCCACAATTCGACTAAAGGCTCGGATCTGTATTCGTTTCAGGACAGTGTCTGGTCGAAACATTAAAATGAGATCAAAAGACAAAAATGTAATGTCAGTGTTGTCATAGTACTCTGCTTGAACCAGTGGTGCTATCTGACGCAAGGAAAGATCGACCCATATAGTAGTGGCATGACTTTCAGACATATACAGCAGAGCAAACCGCTTGAAGCTTGCACCAATCCTGCTTACGCAATTTGTTATTGTAGCAGATGTATTATTAAAGTTTAGCTCACATGCGTGATCATATCGGTTAGGATGTTTTTCTTTCACATGATAGGAATCAGGCAAAAATTTCACTCGATTGGTTGCTTGGTAATATTTTGCAGCATACTTTGCTGCTGTAGCCGGATTTACATTAATGTACTTCCACATTAATTCTATAATCCATTTAGGAGAAAAAATTTCAGTTTTAGTATCCCAAGTTGGACCAAAGAGTAAACTTTCTAATGAAGCTGGCATATCCGCCGGCTCAACCTCAAACATAAAGTCGGACAAAAATGTAGAAGTGTACGAGTTTCGAAAAAGAACGGAAAACCCAAGCCAAAATAAAACTAAACTGGTTTGCTTCTTCAAAGTTTTTCCATCATCAGCCTGTTCAAATAAGGTGCTATATAGCCAGAATACGGCATTTAGCCTAGCTACTGGGAAGGTGTAACAAATCAAACAAATAGCAACTAACCTAGAAACTAATGCAAAACACAGCCACACAGTGAGAGAAAATGGCTGAAATAGCATCAAAGCTGAGGTTGATCTCCGGCTAAAGCTTTTTTCTAAGAAAGTAATATACCTAAATCCAATTACATCCTTTACTGATATAAAAGGTATCAATTCATGTTTTTGTTTTAGTTTTTGGAATGGTGCAAAAAATTCTGCTGCAAGCCAGCAAATCGTTTTTGCAGAACAATTATAATAATTGTTAATAGTTTGTGATATTAGTTTTATATCATCCTGGCTTTCTACATAGTCACTTACTGTATTTGAGATTTTGTTGCCGGAATACGTCTTTTGAAAAAACTTGTAAATTTCTAATGTATCTTTGAAGCCTGGATATTGTAGATTTGAGACTTTAATTTTACAAAAAGTTTTCTCTAAGCAGCTTAGGTCATGATATCCAAAGCAAATCTGAGCGCCTTTGCCAGCAAATATTATGTAAGAATTGAAATAGTTGGGTACCCAAATAGGTTGTCTTTTTTGTAGATTAATCATGGGGCAAACAGCATATTCATGTATCCATGGCACTCCATGAAAGAAGTTTTTATAAAAATCAGCACTGGCCCTTGGATCAAATGCCTGGTAGTCGTCGTGTACCTCAATTGTTGGAAAGTGCACAATGCAAACTGTTTGATACTTTTGGTAGCGTAATGCACGGGAATATATTAAGTGAAGCAAGTAATCACTGACATTTACGTACATGCTTTCCTTTTCTAAAACAGTTGAATTACCTTGAGGCTGAAAAAGCTTTGAAGTGAAGGTATTGATTTTGAGAGAAACACAATTTTGTCTTTTGCGACAAATATCCAAATAAAAGTAATCCAAAGACACGGATTGTACGACAGTACTATCTTTGTACACTTGTGAATATTTTGAAAAAGAAAAACGAATTGTACAACTGGTTGTAAGGACTTCAAGAATATTTGGTTGACTTTGTTTGCAATATGCTAAAGGCATTACAAAAATTAAAAATATTAGGTTTTTTGGGAATTTAATACATTCCATGTTTCGAACAAATGTCAAAACCAACTGCGATTTAATTTGTGTCTGTGAGATATTCAGCAACATAGGTTTGTTTGTTGGTGCAAATGACCTATAAGGTGATACACAGCAGCAGCTTAGTTTAACTTTAAAGTGGTTTGTTTGTGTAAACATAAGTACCACGAGGCAAGGCATTGGCTAAGCATCCTTATTTTTTAATTGACAGATTCACCTTTTCACATAATCTTAGTAAAGAGTTGCTTGAAAGAAGCCTCGGTATAGCATAATTAATCTTCATAAATCCAAATCTTACAATTTTGAATGAATATGACACAGTCATTCATTCCTGTGAAAGCAAATGGTTCTGATAACACGTTCAGGTTATTGACATTATCATTTTGCCTTTCAACTGTTATTTATTTTGTAAGTTTTTAAAATTTAAACCCGACGTTATACCTTGCAAACCTTTTCTAGAAAGCAGTAACCGTGTTAAACAAACCATATTTTTGTTCGCACACTTGGTCGATCAATTTGCGATAATCTTAACAAAATAACAAATTCAAATGATCAATATATTGCTATTAAGTGTTCTAAACCACACAAAATATTCAAATGACATCACCAATGCCTTGTTAATTGGCTAGTAGTGTCCATATCTTACCTCTACGGGTTTTATTGTTTTCATTTTCAGTTACAATATTTGAATTTGTTTATTTTTCCACATTGCAAGGAAAAGTTTGCTAGTAACTTAATTTACCTTGACAACTCGAATTCTATTTTCTTTCAGTTTACAAAGATTTGACAGAATCCAAAAGGGAGCTTCAAAAAGAGTAATAAAAACAAACAAGGTAATAACATAAAAGATAAATGTTCCTTGCTCTATCTTACATCGTACTAAAGTCATGCACAATATACTAAAATTCAAAATATAATTGAAAAAACTACACAAATATTGTCCTTTAAAATTTGTTACATGTTCTCTATTATTATTCTAAAGCGGTTAACAATAATTAAAACATTGTTAGAAAAGCGATGTTGGAAAAGCAATACATTTACGCATAGATGAATTCCGGAAAAGACTAATAAAATTGTAAAAGTACCCATATAGGCTTGTTCTGATAAGCCTCGAAAATGCAAGAGAAGTCGAAGCAGCACAGCGAAGCTTAATACTGTGCACAGTTGTTCTCTCCAAATTAATTGTTTGCCAATTGAAACTTATGCTTGTAAAGTTTAGATCAACTCATTTTACCATTAATCATTAATAATCAGGGTAGCCCACAAACAAATTAGAATCCTTCAGTTTTAAGCTCAGGAATGTATGAATGAAGAAACTGAATGTTTACATGTTGATATTTGTACCGATTTCGCATCATATCTAAAACTATTAGCATCAACTTCTGCAAAAACCTTAAATTTGTAGCAAGAATATAATCTCAGTTACAGTTTGATTTATCTATGGCTTCGAGTTATGGTATTGTTCCAGTTACGGTAGTCAAGTAGCAAAACTCGATAAAGATAAAATCTAACAAGCTCTATTTTCTTTACAATGATTTTAAAACAGCACAAAAGTATGCTTTTAGTCAAATTAATGCGATACTACTGGTATCGATTTTAATGGTACCTAAAATCTAAAATTGGATACCCCCGCGTATCATGGTACAAGGTTATGTTGTTGGTTAAGTTCGGCTTAAATTAATGACAGTCCAACTCAGCAAAAATACATGGAACAAGCTATTCCTGGAAACTAAGAACTCTAGTACTCCCACGTCTAAGCATTGCAGCAGCTTTCCGATAAAGTTTTAGAATGTACACATATACAGCATGTCCCATATGTAGGGCGGCAAATTTCATTTTGCTATAAAACTTCATAAAAACGTTTTCAACAAACATTACTAGTACAGAATGATTAAGCTATTCTTAGAGTATAAGTGTGCAAAATATCTCAATCTAGTGACATAAGGTGTTTCCAAAATGCCAATTTACATTTAGTGGCGCCACCTATGACATTTACCGGTACTAAAATTTTCGTGTACTGCGTTCATTTATTTTTGCATTGAGGGTTTCAAGTAACATCTAGCTACAAATTAATTCCTACAATGTATTCACAATTCGATTCTCTACAAACGCATACTAGATAAATTGTTTCAGGTTTTCTTATATTTTTGTCAAAAGACCATTATTGATCCAGTGCTCATAAACTTGATGTGCTTGCTTGTAACAAAAATATTTCTACGATACAATCAGTAGTATTACCTTGCTTTGCACACTCTGAGAGCTTAGAAAATGGGCTACAAACAGAGTTGAAGCAGATATAATATTAAAGCTTGATTGCCAATTTTGATCACTTTAAACATTTTCAAGAATTTTTTTGAAAAATTTAGTGTTCTCTCCAAAATGGCTACAAATTGAATTTTTTATAATTTTCTTGCTACGTAACTATGATGCATATTCAATAGCTCATTTGAAAGCCCACACTTTGGAGAGTGTTTCATGATTCCTTAATGTATAGTTACTTTGAGAAAACAGCATAGACACTGGATTAAATAAGATCATTCTAAGAAAATTCGGTAAAAATGAAAATCGACATTTCTGCATACAACATCTTGCTACAGTTACATCAGAAAGTTTTTGGAAACAACTTACACATCACAAGAATCTACTATGTTCAGTGTACCCAAGCACCGTTTTGCCTGGTTGGAATTGCTCATCTGTAAGCTTTTATAAATATACACATTTTGCCGCCCTACATATGGGACATGCTGTATGTCGTTAAAAGTTTTCAAAATCAAATGCCAAGTTTCAACTAGAAATACAACAAGTACAACTGACACTAAAACCACGTATAAAAGAAACACAACCACGACGTTATCCTTCATTTCCAGGCTTTTTACGTCGTCATGTGATTGCCTTGCCAAATTAATGGTACTATTCCATGACTCCATTCGTGAATACCAGTGCTGCCAAAACTCAACTACTCCTGACTGAAAAAGTAGATGAACTCTGTGATATAGAAGGTTATGATCAAACTGAATATTATTAAATACCCAACCACTCTTAACGCGACCGAGAGACTCCTTACTCATTGTTATCTTATCCGCAATAGAGGATACATTTCTTAGTTTAGAGTATGTATTAAAAATTGTGTTGTAGCTATGTATAAACGCCATTTTCTTACATTCCGCGATTTTAGAGAAATAGTAGGTATTATTTGTGAGTACTTTATAATAGTATGTTTGATCACTATTCGGCTTAAAAAGTCGTTTAGAAATGTTTTCAACAAGCGATGGGTTTGCTGATGATCTAGAGTCTACGTAATATAATTCAAACAAATACGTTTCTTTCAAAGCTTGGCTTTGGTTTTGGTCTGCAAATTGTATAAACGAAGTTAATAGCCACAACATGTTTGCTTTGGTTTCCATGCCAAGATCTCTGAAACCCATACCTATAAAAGGCGTGTCTAGAAATTTAAAGTTGTGATGCACCAGTTGTGCAAATGTTTCCAACTTCTTTTGACTCAGTGGTGCAGTTAACTGTGTTATGTTGTCGCCTTTGTAAGCATTGCTGAAAATTACACTCATTAAAATCCAGACCCACGTAAATTTTCTGACCTGCATTTCGTTCATATAATTGTTTCCTTGCTCTAGTAGAGCACAGTATGGGGTCCAGACTACCGGAGGCTTTTTCTTTAAATTTTGTTTTATCGTAATAATAAGCCGCCCCAATATAATTCCACAGACAATAATTAAAGCCCAAGTTGATGGGTCATATACAGTAATCAGAACTAAAAACGAAAATTGGTTTTTGTCTACAATGTCAGAACAAATAACAAAATAGTAGCCCTCTGTTTCAATTGATATATATTGTAAATCTTCAGTTCCTTCGGTGACATAAAACTCTGTTACAGCATCGCCTTTCCAAGCATGGCCAACAAGAATTGTAGAGTTTGGATAAATGATCTTGATTAATTTTTCATCAATTGTTATTCGTTTCATCAAGGCCCATTCCGTTACATAGCTTGGAGAAACATCAAAAAGTATATCCTCGAACTTTGAGTCTGGCAAATTTTTTGACACTATTTGCCATATTATATATTCGTTAAACCATGAATAGTCTGGCCTATGCCAAGCATATGAGTGTAAAACGTCACTTTTGGAACCTTGATACTTTGTAGCTTGAATTTGTTCTTTGTTGGACACAAACGGAAATGAACAAAATGTCTTATACATTTTATTTTGATAAATTGAACACTTATATACGGCCTCTAGCAAAGTCACCTTGGTTAAGGTCTGACGTATAACATATCTGGCAGTTACAAATCCTTGATACATGTTCACACTTAGAAACAGTTTGGTTGAACTAGTGTCCCAAAATTTATGTGTACTCCCATGTTTGTCAATAAGATTAATAATGTTTGATGAAAATGCCAATTCCGAATCCACATGTCCAAGAAAAATGAAAAACTTGCTTTCTCCATAATTTAATCCTAATTGTGAATTCGGATTTAAATTTCTAGTATTATTTTTCGTTTCATTTTTTTGTTCGTTGTTTTGTTGAAACGGATTTGGTAAATTCTTTATGATGTCACCGTCAACTCCGGGAAGTTCAACGAATGTCCAGTAATTGCAATACTTGTATGGAGAAACGTTTATCGTCGCCCCACAAACTTGATGTGCCACAGAGGTGGCTGGTATAAAGTATTTTTCCTTGGTTTTTAAATCATAGTACTTTTCGTCACATTCATACCATGGAAATGAAAAAGCAAAACTTTGCTGGAATGTATGAGCAGATCTGATTACTGGGTGAGGAATTGGTTTCAAGTTGTCTGCTGCAGCATCCTAGATTTAGAGAAATGTAATAAATCAATTTCTAATTAGTTTTTTGTACAGTAGTAATATTTGATGGTTATTGTTAGTTACTACTTTGTTACCTTTTCCAGCAAGACTGTTTGTATTACATGAATTGTGCATTTTTCAAAGATTGCCAGGTCATAATTAATGTCTAAATCTTTTGCAGGCAGCAAACGCAGTGCCGCAAGACTTAACAAGAATACTAAAAGTCTACAAGGTTCAGGTTTTGCACCCATTTTGAAACTTTTTGACAGAGGGACGGCAATGGCAACAATATATTGTTATTGTTAAAACAACTGAAAACTATCAGGCTAGTAATAGTTTAGCAAAGAACTAATTTGGTTAAAGAACTCTTAGTCGACAAACAAATTATTTGTCAGCTCAAATAATTATACAAAGTGCTGCCATGCAAAGGTACCTATTTCTATCAGGTATAGGTAGCTAAATGTTTCTGTATTTCAGTTGTTGAAGATATCGTTGTCCGTTTGTCTGTATCAATTTTTTAGTATATTTTGTATTTTAAACCAAGCAAATAATTTTTAAATCAAGCACATGAATGTTAAACTAACAAATTACCGGACAAATAGCTACGACTGTTGTCTACAAAACTATTCCTAAATACATTATATTATAAAAATAACACAATTTGACCAAATTTAATTGGGTGTAATTTTAAATATGGTTGGATCAGGTTTAATGTGATAACTAAATTAGATATTTAGAAGTGAGTAAATCAGATTCTTTCTGGCCGTTTCAGCAATTCCCTGGGAAGGCGGATGGCAGTATCAGACTGATATATGTGCTTGCGTGATGTTTGTCGGGTTGACTTTTCATGTTTTTGGGGTGTAAAATTGGTTATATTATGTCATTTTGTATTCTCTGTAGCATGTGTAATTCAGATTGTTTTCTTCCGGTAGTGACCGAATAGGGAAAGGTCTTGCTATTTTTTGCACTACAATAGAGCTTTTAATTATTTTAATGTAACACAAGCTACACTGGTAAAGACGAAAACACTTAAAAGAAGTGAAATGTTTTTGCTAAGCAAGTCTCCCATACTATACATTACAATACTGACAATAATCGAATTCTAAAACACAATGTATTGTTAGAATAATTTGGACGCTAGTAATAGTTCTTATTGTAACAAACAATTAATTTATTTAGTATCAATTAAGTGCAACTACCCTTAATCTAAAGTTCTAAAGTAATTTAAAATCTACGCCTTTTATTCTTTAGACTATTAAAAGAATAAGTGAAACAGCTTGATTACTAATAAAATCAGCAATGTTAAATGCAGTATGTCTTTCATAATAATTAATAGCGCCAAATCGAATTTTTACAAATTGCTTACATTGAGTCGACATTCTTATTTCCTTAACCTCTTTTCTACCCACAAACCCTTTTCGCCTGCTGTTGAGTTTCTTTAAGTTGGTAGTCCATAATGCAAGTATCAATTGACTTATATAATTTGCTTTGCCCGGATACGAGTAGCCCGTCAGCATTTTTGTGTACAAAAGCAGCGTTGTATATAACTCAACAAATTTCACCACCGTACATGCATCAGATATTAAACTCTGCAAAGACATTCCTCCAAATACTCTGGAATTCTCATGAAAACAGATATTCGAAGCAATGTTTGGGAAATCTCGTATAATCTACCCGTTAACGGCACTACTCGCATCCAAACTAAGTATTAGGCCAAAAACTGTTAGTAACAAACATATTACTGGAGGAAATAAATACCAACACTTTACTAACAACCAGGTTAAAATACTATAGTCTATAAATACAACACTTATACCAACACCCGCTGTAACTTTCATGGCCAGAAACGCGGGTCTCGTTAAACATTGAAAAGTTGCATAGTACCATATAAACTTAAAGTTTAACTTTAACTTTTAGCTAATTTAAAAATGTCTGCTAGATGTATTCAAATTCCACACGCATAAGTTATATGACAATTATGAAGTATTAAAGTGAGCTAGAATCCTGTAACTTATATGTAAACGAATGCGTTGTATTTTCCAAAAATGTAGCGGGTATGACAGCCTGCATGTTTAATTAGTTGGAGACAAAGAAACGTATTTTTTTGCATTGAAGTAAGCATTGGTTAATATATTTTTGCAGAGAAGAAACGTTTTTGTCTTTGTTTGGAATTTTGGACTTTGGTAGCTGTGGACTGGTGTCCCCTGTCCCGTGTCCCCTGTCCCGAGTGATGGAAAAGGTATAAAAGGAGGCATCGAGGAAAACTTTTAGTCATTCTGATTTTGATCTGGTGAAGTTAATTCATTTTCGATTAAAATCATTTATAGCCTCCTGTATTTTGTGAAGAAGCTCCGCCGTGTCCACAGCCTTTCACTGACACATTACCGTACCCAGTTGAAGTTTACGGGACGAGCGAGTTTTACAGTATTTGTAATCTACAGTGGCAGAAAAAGTTGGAGGAGCACAGGTTGGCCAAACGAATTTGGGAGGATTACTTGGGTAGAAAAAGGGCATCCTAGTTGGCCTGGGATAAGTATTGGGAAGAAGTGGGGCGAGCAAAAATGGCGGAGAATATGGGTGGTAATCTTGGAAGCGTGATGGGTGACGAAGGAGACGAGCTTTTGGCTGGTAAGTTTGTAATTTTCCATATGTCCCCTGTCCCGTGTCCCCTGTCCCGTGTCCTCTATTAATACAAGTGTTTGTGTGCGTTTCAGGTATTGACATGAGCTCTGTCGGAGGGGGCAATAATACAGTTCCAGAGAACCTTTAGTTCCAGGATGTTTTGAGAAAGGCTGTTCGTAACAGGAGTGACACGGAAGTGCTGGCCCAGCTGTATATGATGAGTGGTGAGAATACCGGAGAAGCAGGAGTAGGAGGCGTTTTCGGTCAGATGAACCCGGATAAGAGTATGTATCCATTCCTTCAGCCTCTGCAGCAGCAGCAGCAGCAGCACCAGGTAGACGGAGTGCGTTTGCAGGCGGATGGGGTTCAGGTGATGACCGTTGAAGGACAGGTGTATGAGGATTTATTACATGCTGGGGGCGAAGTGAACTTTGGAAATTCACAAATTCGGTTCATTGACGCAGGTATGAAACGATAGCAGACTTCGTTAAAAAACAAGAACAGTTGTCCTTAAAAATTTAAGACCATTTGTCTTTATTTTCAGCTGTTGAAGAAGAGTCGGAAAATGAAGAAGATGAGGAGGCATTCGCGGAAACGGAGCAGGGTCTCGACGTTGATGGGTTCCGCATTGACCAGGACAGTGTACCAGAGCCGGAGGTTCACATTGAGTTGCCTGCTTCTGGATCAGTTAGTGACCGAAACGGGGTGAAGGAACCCGTTGATCCCAAGCTGGTGGTCGCGGTGGCTCAAGATGCCTTTGTGAACACTCTGAGACACGGGGGACGCATGATGTGCCTGAAGTGGTATTATGAAATGCGGGGTGGACCATCACCAGCGAAGGATGGACGATTGTATCGTACGTTCGAACCACATACCGGGGCTCGAAATGAAATTGAGGAGGCAAATGGACAGCTGGATCTTGTTGAGGCAAGGCAGCGTATACGGGACGGAACTGGTGCAAGACACAAGCTGTGGGAAGTAGAGATGATAGGCCTGGATTGGGAGGGAAGTAAGGCATGGTTTGACAGCTTCGTATACAATTAGTTTCCATGAAAAATCAATCTACGAATGTGTATGTTAAGTGGAAATAGCATTGCTAACAAAATTGATAGTGTATTTAATGAAATACTATTTCAATGCAAAATCTATTAAATTCACTAATATAATAAAATTAAAATGAGATATTACATAGCAAGCAGCAATTTACTGTATCAAGAAAATGAATAAACCTCAGTCATGCTATGAATGTTTTAATTTGCAAAAGTATTTCACTAAATAGCATTATACATTCGTAAACATGTAAACGAAAAAGATTGTTACGTGTTTTATTTAGTATTGCATACATGCATGTATTCATTAATACGTAGTATATATATAATTATACATTTTATTTTAGCTTACTCATGTGTACTGCAGATAATTACCAATGAATATACGGTATTGTATTGACCAAATAGGCAAATGTTACAACATTTGCAAATCAGCATCGTTTACGTGTTAAAGTTTTCTCAATGAATAAACGTTGCAGATACGCAGCGTACCTTTACTTCTATAATATGCACCACTTACAATTATCCACCAAAACTTCTATCACTAGGCAACATATTGATACTGCATTTCCAATCAATACAAAGGCTTACAAATACCACAACAATATTCCCTGCCATTGACGTTCCTGTAACTGTCTCAGGTGTCTTCTTTGTCGTCTTTAAACTGATAAGTTCAAGTATTATTTTGTTTAACCATTCCCATATTCCAGCCTGAGTGACCGATTTAATTCTCTTTACCGTTGATGGTGGTATTCGGTCATCAAATGTTAAGTACAACCCATAATCAAACAGTAACTCTTTAGACAAAGAAACATATTCTTTTCTTGGCAATGCTTTTGCAAAACTTTGACACTTCCAGATAGGTATTATCAATGCTATTGCGTTACAACCTTCCAAATGATCTTTTAATAAACCGTCCTCCAAGTCTTGCATTATTTCATATATAGGTACTGGGTGAATCTTTTCCGCTACTTTAGTTAAAACCCTGTCCCTTGCAGTTTTTAGAAAGTTGTACGACTCAGGAATTAGTTGAGTGTGCTTTTCAAGGATCTCTATTCGTTCAAATGCTGTTGTGTTTTTAAAATGTTTTTTATTAATAAAATCACGTGGTAACATGGCTATTCTCGTGTATAGGTAATCTCGGCGTCCTGAGTGCCTCGGTGTTCGTATCTGCTCATACAATTCGTGCTTAGTCCAGGTTATTTTGCTTAAATTCAGAGGCATCTCCTTTTTGCTCCAATATTCTGGATTGTAAAGCCATGTATCTACATATTCCATTTCCGAATAAATTGTAAAGTTTGCGCCTACAAGATCACTAAAATAGTTGTAAGTAACATGCTCCCGTTTTGCAATGAGGTTGTTAATATTTTTGCTCTTGTACCCATTGCTTAAGATAAGTGCAGCAAGTAGGTATACAGTAGTAATTATTTTACCCCTTTTTATGTAGCCCAATGCGTCACCTTGTTCGAAATGAATTTTTACAATATCCAACAAGCCTTTCAAAGCGCCTTCGTCTTCAAACTGCTTAATCCAAAGTAATAACAAGCCCCAAGATACAACAGCAGTAATCCAACATAAATTTTCGTAAACACCGTAAAGCTGTTCAAATGCTAAGCCTGACACATAAGGAACTTTGCAACCTACAAACCCATATCTTGTTGTAAGATACTGTATACCTGCTGCTAAGAAGTTTTTATAGGAATTTTGCAGAATACGTACTCTAAAAAGGGAATCACTTGAATATTGGGAATACCAATCGATGTGTAAAGCTTTGCTTCCAGTACATTCAACTCCATTTGACGATGTATGCGTTGCCATAGTTTCAATTCGGTAGGTGTGGTTTCTCAGTAATGACAACAGTACGTTAAGGTATGCTCTTCCAGTATCTCTGTGAATGTTTTTGATAAAAATCCGCTGTTTTTGCACACTGCATTCGCTGAGCAGTTGACGGAGTTGCGCACTACGCATATAACTGTCATAAATATTCCATCTAGTACTTTTAGACGAAAATGCCTGCCCGTATATAAAAGGGAGTTGTAGCGTTTCCCATACTGTATATTTAAAGCAGCTTGCATGTATTATGCTCTTACTCTGATAATCAGGATCCAAGCATACTTGTGTAGTAAATATATGATCTCGCTGAACATTTACAAGAGCTACTGCAATCACGTAGTTAGTGTAAGCACTACCCCTAAAGTTTAGATTCATATCTTCGTAATAGCTTATATGAAGGTATAGCCTCCAAAGAGCTGTACTGTCAGCGTGACTTTCATTTACAACGGTTATATGGTACACAACCCTAGATTTGGAGAGAGACTGATCGAAATTGCTTACTGGATATTCGTATTTTGGATTATAATTCCAGATTTCATGAAAAAAGAAACACGCTGCATTGGAGTTGGTCTGAAATTTACTTCTATCGTGTAAGTCTAAATTGTAAAAATGATCATAAGGAAACAGCGCTACTCGAACTTCACACTGCCAAGGTTTTGATTGCAAAGAAAATTTAAAGAAATCTATGTGATTGCAAACTCCTTCTTCTAACATATAGTAGCTGTTTTTTTCAAAGCGCATGGTTGAATAGCATTCGTGTAAGTATTTGTGGGAACGATAAAACGCACGTCTTCCTAATAGGGATTTGTACACCCACTTAACTATCTTAATTCTATTACGTTTCTTAGAAATTCTAATAAGAATGGGAACTCTAACAACATAAGGAATTTGCAAACCTTCGAGCGTAAAATCAAAGTCATGAAAGTTAGTTATGTGTACAAAACAGTTGGAATTTTTAAAGGGCAGGAGCAAACTACCAAGCTTTACAAATGGATGTGCCAACTTTACCGCCCACACTGGGGACAATGTATGTAAGCAGCGGCATATGGGGTTTTACAATGGTAACAATTTTAATTTTTGAAAGTGTTTTAAAACAACTTGTGTCAAAAGTTTTTATGCACAATTAAAGAGCATTGCTAGAAGTACATTTGTGAAAAAAATCAGAATTTTTTGACAACTTTTTGCAAAAACTCCTATACTGTCCCATGTTAATTTTCGGTTCTTTTAATTTTTTTGTATAATACAGTTTCGGGCCCTAGAGTTTGTCCTCAGCTGTTCTACATAATTAGAAGTTTATAAAGAATTTTACTCCATATCTCTAGCTTGTTAGCGTTTTGAGATAACCAGCATTTAAGATTTGCTGCTAATTGTTGGAGCATAGCTGGGCAACCCCTTCCTGTCCCAAAATTTCAATTTCCAGAAACTGTCTCCAATTTCTTTTAAAATTAAAGTTCGTATGTTTCTCAAGGTCCCTATTTTGAAATCATAACTAATTTGCTTGCGGCACGTTATTTGACCCCGAGGTCAAAGGTCAAAACTCAAAGGTCACAATTCAAAGGTCACGCTAATGCTATTTTTTGAATCAGGACGCCGAGGTACGTATATATTATTAGTTTCAAGAGAATTGGAGACAGTTTCTGGAATTTGAAATTTTGGGACAGGAAGGGGTTGCCCAGCTATGCTCCAACAATTAGCAGCAAATCTTAAATGCTGGTTATCTCAAAACGCTAACAAGCTAGAGATATGGAGTAAAATTCTTTATAAACTTCTAATTATGTAGAACAGCTGAGGACAAACTCTAGGGCCCGAAACTGTATTATACGGTCTACAAAAAAATTTAAAGAACCGAAAATTAACATGGGACAGTATAGGAGTTTTTGCAAAAAGTTGTCAAAAAATTCTGATTTTTTTCACAAATGTACTTCTAGCAATGCTCTTTAATTGTGCATAAAAACTTTTGACACAAGTTGTTTTAAAACACTTTCAAAAATTAAAATTGTTACCATTGTAAAACCCCATATGCCGCTGCTTACATACATTGTCCCCAGTGTGCCGCCTGAACGTTTTTTACAGACTGCGAAAACACCTTATCCAACTTGGCATCAGCCAAACTTGTCTTGTTTAACTCAAGAAACAGGTCTACTGACTGAAATCTGTATGAAGGGAAATCTAAACACAGAGTTGGCATAATAAAAAACAAAACATGAAACCCATTTAGCTTGTATGTAGTACGTGCAAAACTTGTTCAAAAATATGAAACGTTTAGCTGTTCACTTCGAACCTCAATCCAACGTAAACACGAGCTATGAAAGAGAAGATCCAAGCGATTAGCTTGGCTACAAACAAATATTCTTTTAAAGGGCAAACACAGGACAGGCAAAAGTTGTGCTGAGCTGTCGAGTTCTTGAAACAATAAGTATTGTAAACGTTTTGCAAAGAGTTGTTTTGTTGACACTAAGGGTTTCTTCCAACACTAAGCAAACTATTCTTTTATAACAGCTTTCTTGTCGTATTTTAAAACTGTCGACTTAAGTATTAAATTACGTTTCTGAAGTATTAATTGAATTAAGTGTTTGACGTGACATTTTAACAAAATATTATTTGCAAACAATAGACGTGGGACTCTTAATAAAATACTTTACCCGATACTACAGTTTTGTGAAGACAATCGATTAGTGTCAACTAATCAGAAGTGCTCTAAAATTTTGAAATCACTCTAAAAAGGTTCAAGCCGAGTTTCTACGTTAAAATATGTTTGGAATATTGAAGTGTACAATATCAACTTTTGATGGTAAAAAGCACGCTTGACAGGTTTCTCAACTGATAATCTGCTAATTGAAAAACAGTAAACTTTTTAAGACGAAACTAAAATAAAAAGTCATGAAGTGATTAGAAGTCTGTATCACCTTAAAACCTGAACGCGTGTTACTATTAATGCTCTACAACTCTATTAGGCATTGCAAAATAATTAATTATAACATCATTAGGATGACGCAACATGCTCGTGCACTAACACAGGTCCAACTGAAGTCCTTCCAGTACTCCAGACTGATATTGCTACAACTTTTTGATATAATGAAAGAGTTTTCCGTAAAGTTCGAGAAAGAAAAGAAATATTTTGCATTCTGCTGCCATTTAGTTATCCATGTAGCAATTTTAGTAACCATCTGTAGCTGCAAATTCTATAATCAACTTCAAGTTATTTTAATGGCACTTGTTTGTTTTATTTGTTCCTATTTATAAAAGTATTGTGGCCCTAAAGTGTAGCTTAGTTTGTCTCTCCTTTCCCCTACAACTCACGCTGTCGACTTGGCTGGCTTGCCGAGTGGATGATGATGATGATCGGCATTGCCGCAGCCACACCAACCCACACTTCAAAACCAGACGAGCAGCGGAGCGGACGGCTCTGCCAACTTCAAGCCACCACCTTATTCTTTCCTTTACTTTTAACACTTCCTGTTAGTCGTTGTTTCCGAGGATAAAGTAAAAGCCCGGGTTTTCGGGTAGTGTCATTGTAAAACAGTCAGTCTCGTCAAGTCGGTTCATTTCACTTGGTGGCATTACTTCTTCCTCACCCTCATCACCTTCTTCATTCCCACTTTATGGATTAGGATCCGATAGCCCGACCTAAGCCCATAAAATTTGGTGGAGATGCAGTTCGTTAACTGAATCCTCAATCGCTGCCGCTGGAAAACCGGAGTTTTCAGGTGTTTAGGAAGTGTGAATGGTAGTAGTAGTGGTAGTGGTGCAAGTGACCACCACCTCGACTAAAAATAGTTTTTCGTGACCCCCCTCTTTAAAAAGTGCTCAATTAGGGAAAATAAACTCCCCTTTCTCTTCCCCAGATATTTTAACCTCTGTTAGTGGTTAAATTGCTGATTTTCTCAATCCTAAAGCTGCTATTGTACAGAAAATAGAAAAAGATGCTTGTGTAAAAAGAAAAGTGGCTGAACCGCAAACTATTCATTCTTCTGTCCCTGAGGCATTGACTTCCTCACTTATCCCCCCCTTTCCTATTTGTAACCTCCAACATGATGCGTGTTCAGAGGCTGCTACGTGTGCTACAGTAGAGTACACTGAACTGGATGGTCGTTTGTTCCCTGTCTACTTCAAGAATAAAAAGCATAAAAGAATTATGCTACAATGGGATATTATAATTGGTCTTTCTTCTTATACCGTACTTATTGACACTGGTGCGACTATCAGTGCAATAAACCCTAGTCTTCTTTCTCAATTCCCCCCAAATCTCTACAAGCGAAAGCGCATTGAACCGTTTTCAATAAATCTTTCGGTCGATGACAACCAGCAGTATTTGGTTGAAGAGCAAATCGAGGTTGTGGTTTGCGTTGATGAACAGGAATTCGCTTGGCTATTCTACGTTGTGCCTTCCCTTTCAAATCCTATAGTACTAGGCATGGACTGGCTAGCAGCCATGCATGTTTCTATTTGTTGTAATTCTCGTACTTTAAAAATCCAGAAGCAGATTACCCCTCCTATTTCTCCTAGTCCCCCTCCAGTGCAGAATGGCATTGAACCTATAGAGGTTTATGCGGATGCAGGCTTTATTTCAGATTTCGATGATGCTCCTTCTATAAAAGACTATCCTCTTTTTAATGAATCCTTGAGTTCAATGAACCAACCTGAAAGTTCAAGTAACTCTAATTCTCGTATTTTTCCCTTTCGGTAAAGAAGCCCACTGTTATCCCTCCCAAGTCTTTCCACAAGGTTAAGCTGAAAACTAGTAAAAGTTTTTCAGGTGATGTAGTCCTTTCCCCCCGTAAGTCTACTGAGGCATTGAAGCAAGTAGCTATTGGTTCTAGTATTATCTCTGTAAAAGACGGACATGCTTCTACGTATGTTCTGAATCCCACAAATAGACCTATCAGACTTAGGCACAAGTTGATAGTTGGTTCGTGTTGCCCCTATGATCCCGATCAGGTATTATGCGATGTTGATGAAGTATTAGCTAAAAAACCAGAGAATCTTTCAAAATTAGATGAAAAAAGTGATGATGACTTTTCTGCTTTATTAAAGCATTTCAAGTTCGGAGAAAATCTTTCTTCCTCTGAGAAAGATGAACTTTTGAAATTGCTGAAAAAATTCAAAAGTATCTTCTCTTCTCCTGAAAACCCCCAAGTTGGAAAGTGTCCCCTGGTAAAGCATACCATTGATACTGGTGATGCTCACCCTATTAAGCAGCGACCTTATCGTGTTTCCTTTCACGAACGGAAGGTGATAAATGAGCAAGTTGAGAAATTGCTTGAAAAAGATTTGATTGAACCTTCTTCTTCTCCCTGGTCCTCCCCTGTAGTTTTGGTTAAGAAGCCAAATGGTGGTATTCGATTTTGTGTAGATTATCGGAAGTTGAATGAAAAAACTAAAAAAGATAGTTATCCCCTTCCTCGAATTGATGATACGCTAGATCAGCTTCGTGGTGCTACATTCTTTTCTACTTTAGATTGTGATCAAGCTTTCTATCAAGTTGGGATGGAAGAAAAGAGTAAAGAGAAAACAGGCTTTATCACTCCTGATGGTCTTTATCAATTTAAAGTTTTGCCTTTTGGTTTATCAAATAGCCCCTTAACTTTCCAAAGAATGTTAGATTCAGTCCTTGGTCGACTGAAATGGTCCATAGCTCTTGTGTATATGGATGATATCGTTTGTTTTTCCAGAAATTTTAAAGATCATTTAGAAAATTTAGAGTGTATATTATCTGCTTTATCAAAATCCGGTTTAAAACTTCAAGCTACAAAATGTTCTTTTGGCTTCTCTAAACTTAAATACCTTGGTCATATTATCTCCGAGAAAGGAGTTGAAGTTGATCCTGAAAAGGTTCGTGCTGTAAAAAATTTTCCCCTTCCCAAAAAAGTTAAAGATGTGCAATCTTTTGTTGCATTATGTGGTTACTATCGTCGTTTTATTCCCCACTTTGCTCGTGTTTCCCGTTCCCTTCACAGACTAACCTGTAAAGATGTTTCTTTTGTTTGAAACGAAAATGCCCAAAAATCTTTCGACGCACTGAAAGAACTACTTTCCAATACCCCTGTCTTGGGTTACCCCGATGAGTCTTCCCCCACAGAGATACACTGCGATGGTTCCGGCTTAGGTCTCGGGTGTACGCTTGTGCAAATACAAAATGATGAGGAGCGTGTCATTGCTTATGCTTCTCGAGCCCTTAAAAAACATGAATCTAATTACTCTTCCACAGATTTAGAATGCTTGGCTGTTCTTTTCGGTATACAAAAATTTCGTCCTTACTTATACGGTAGACATTTCAAAGTGATCACTGATCACAAAGCTCTTTGTGATTTAATTAACTTTAAAGATCCGCATGGACGCGCCGCAAGGTGGTCTATGGCTTTACAATCTTACGATTTCCAAATTGTGCATAAAAGTGGTAGAAAACATCCCGACGCTGATGGTTTAAGTCGAAATATTGCCCCTGAATCCCCCAAAGACCCTGAAATTTTCTCAAAGGCCAGAGATGAATGTGATTCAATAAGTAATAACTTGGATCACAAGTTGTTTTCTTTGTGTGCCCTTCAGGTTGAAACATTTGATACGCTTCAATACGCTGACCCCAAAATAAAACCCATTATTGATAGCTTATTGGCTCTTGAAAAATATGCTGAAGCAGAAATCCCCCTAAAAAAGAATCAGCTAAATGATTATATAATTGAAGCGGGTGTGCTTTATAAAGCAAGTTACGATCCTAATGGTCGGTTGTGGCGCCTTGTTGTGCCGGAATGTTTAATAAAAGAATTATTGGATGAGATACATGGTCAAGATGCTAGTTATCTTGGACTGGAAAAGACCTGGAAGATGGTCAAAGAAAGATATTATTGGCCAAGAATGTTTAAGACAGTGCATGAGTTTTGCCGTAGTTGCAAAATCTGTCAGTTGTACAATCGAAGAAATGGTCCGAGTCCTGGATCTCTACAACCTATTCCCCCTCCCAAAACCCCTTTTTTCCGTATTGGCGTAGACTTTGTTGGTCCGTTTCCTACCACTTGGCCCAAAAGAAATACCTGTGTGTTAACGGTAATAGATCATTTAACTCGTTACTTAGAAGCATTTCCCTGTAAAGCGTAAACAACAGCCGAAGCAATTTTTGTTTTACGTGAATTTATCTTTAAAAAACATTCTGTCCCTAAAGAAATGATTGTCGATCAAGGATCCTGTTTTACTGCAAAGGAATTTGTAGAATTCTGTAAATCGTATAATATTAAATTGCGTTTCTGTTCCACAGCACACCCCGAAACTAATGCCGTGTGTGAAAGATTCCATGATATTTTTCAAAGAAGCATGGGAAAGAAAGTATTGACTAAAGAAAAAGATTGGGATAAGCTTGTGAATGAAATTGTCTTTTCGTATAATATTTCCTATCATAGAATAATTAAAATGACCCCTTTCTATGCCCTTTTTGGTCGTGACCCCCGTCTTTCTTCCGATAACAAGTTGCCTGTTTTTCAAGAGTACATTGAGAATGATGATCCCATTTCCAATAAAGAAAGAGCACAAAAAGCTGCTCTAGACGCCTATCTAAATACCCTAAAAGCCCAAGAGAAAGCCAAAATAACGTTTGATAAGCACCATCCAGATTTAAATCTAAAACCCGGAGATTTTGTATGTATTAAAATCAGTCAAAAGATAAAAGGTAAAGTTCAAAAGTGGCAACCGCGCTGGATTGGCCCTTTTGAAGTTACTCAGCAAATTGGTCCGATTACATACAAAGTAATGGACGTTAGACCCCCTTCCGAACGTCCAGTCCATGGTAAAAGTGTGCGTATCGTTAATACGCGACACATGAAACGATGGTACGATGATTTTGGTGATAACTCCCACTTTTCTCTCCCCAAATCTCTTTCTTGCTCCTCCGAAAGCTTGTCAGATAGTGATTTCCGAGTTCCTACTATTTCTACCTATGTTCCTGTGAAAAAAGCTAGTTCCAAACATAGTTCAAAGTCTAGATCCTCCAGATCCAAAAGTAGGAGTATTTCTGTAAATATTAGTCGTAGGAGTTCTTCCAGTAGTAGTAGTAAGTCGTTATTTTCTTCCGAAGATTCTTCTGTTTTTAATTCCGCGAATGACACTGTCCGATCCGCGCACCAGTCTTCTAAGAGTTCGTCTGGAAAGTCAGTTCCAGAGAAACCCGTTTCCCCAGCCCAATTAGGTACCCCCCAGTCTGTTGTATATAATATTACTTTTAACCCAGGCATAACAGGAACCCCTCAACCTGTCAGTGCTCCTATTCCTTTACCCAGTAGCTCAAGTTTCCCCAAAAGTAAAGCTAAAAGTAAAAGTCGTTCCCCTCGATCCGTTCCTCCTCCTCCAGAGTCCACTGTATCTGAGACCGATAGTTCTGTTTCTTCTCGGTCTGATAGATACCCTGAACGTAGTAGGAAACCCCCGTCGCGTTATGATTCTTCTGTATTTCAGGTTTCCTCAAGGTCAACAACGGGAGGGAGGAGAGGATCGTCACGTTCTCACCGTGGTGGTAACTAATTCTGTCCAAAAATTTCATTTCCTATCATGTTTTCTAATATTTGTCTTACAAATCTGTTATTTCAGACTTGCCAGGGACCATGTCCTTTCCCCGTAACTTAGAATCCATTCCCGAAGAGATGGAGGATGAACTTCTTCGTGATAATGATGAAGAAGCTGGAAAGGACGTGGAGATGACTGCAAGGCCCCCCAATAGCAATTCTAATTCAAGTTCCGTCGAGGCTGTTCCGTTGGAGAGATCCCTCAATGATTTGAGCATTGGGAGTCGTGTTCCGGATGTCCAAGCTCCAGAGAGTCGTGTTCCGAGAGATCGTGCCCAAGTGGAAGTAGTAGCACGAGATCCAGTATTGTCATCTCCAAGTGGAAGTCAAGTTCGAGACGTCAATCTGGTCCCATATTCGGCCCCCGGATGTTCTTTCTGGCCTGATGAAGACCCCGAAACTCTCAAGCTGCAGCAACAAGTCACAACAGCAAAACGTTCTCGTTCTCCTATTGTCAAAGTGCCACGTAACCGTGAACCCTCAGTTCACGGAAAGTCTGTCAGTTCGTTAGCGATCCCTATGAAAGCTAAACCAAAGCCCTTTTCCTATCCTTTGCATAAGTACCCTTCAGGTACCCCAAAACCTCGCCCTTTAATGGACTTGATATTCGAGCCAAATTCTTGTTTTGTCCCTGAAGGCTTTGCTCCCAGGCTGAACTATTCTCAGATTTTCCGTTACCGGTTGCCCAATGGCAACGAGATTCCCATTTGTTTTTATTGTTCACGAATTGGGCATATCAGTCGAATTTGCCCCGAGCCTAAAAGAAAGTCTAAAAAGAAAAAGTTTTCCAGGCGGAGGTTTTAGTCTTTTTTTTTTCTTTTTCATGTTTTCTTTTTTTTTTCCTACTTCCGGGGAAAATTGTGGCCCTAAAGTGTAGCTTAGTTTGTCTCTCCTTTCCCCTACAACTCACGCTGTCGACTTGGCTGGCTTGCCGAGTGGATGATGATGATGATCGGCATTGCCGCAGCCACACCAACCCGCACTTCAAAACCAGACGAGCAGCGGAGCGGACGGCTCTGCCAACTTCAAGCCACCACCTTATTCTTTCCTTTACTTTTAACACTTCCTGTTAGTCGTAGTTTCCGAGAATAAAGTAAAAGCCCGGGTTTTCGGGTAGTGTCATTGTAAAACAGTCAGTCTCGTCAAGTCGGTTCATTTCACTTGGTGGCATTACTTCTTCCTCACCCTCATCACCTTCTTCATTCCCACTTTATGGATTAGGATCCGATAGCCCGACCTAAGCCCATAGTATTTCCAAAACTCAGAAATACATTATATTGCTGGCCTGACTTTTATACTACGAAATCCATATCGTTTGATCCTGTCATACTTTAAATTAACATATAGCAACTTCTGTGTAAGGATGCCTGACAAATACGTAGATAGAAACCTCAACTGACGTAAGAACATTCCTGAATCAATAATCAATATTTTAAACAGATGTGTAACAATACTTAGATTAATCCAAGCACAAATAAAAATCTCGAGTATATATATTACAATGGCAAACGCCAGTCCAATAAGTAGAAGTGAAAATACTACAAAAATATTTCCTTGTAATGTTGCACTGACTGGAGGGGAATTTTGCCTTTTAAATGGAAAAATGCTGACTGAAATATTTGGTAGCCACTTATCTATACCAGAAGCTTTTAGATAACTTAGCTTAAGAAGGAAGTTAGGATGTAAATAACCTCTGAAAGTAAAAAAAACTAAATGTTCACTAAATGCTTCTGAACTAATCGATACTAGTGCTTGATCCTGAAAGAAAGCTTGCCTTGCAAACTTGTAGCTTAGATACGATGGTAACACAAAAGCTGTTTTGTTACACGCCACTAAATTACTTACATACCATTCTAGCTGTTTTTCTACTATCAGGCTTTCAATTGTTTGCTTAAGTTTTGAAAGCGATACTAGTTTTGCATAAGCTTCAATTTGTAGCAAAGGAAATACACTTTGTACGAAAGAAAGTAATAATTTAGTTACATTCAAATGCAAACGTGTTTCTTCTCTAAGAAGTCCGAGTTTCTCGGTTATGTTAGGCAATCTTGAATATATACTTTTCCCTTCATAATCTCTTACTTCACTTACTCCTACAAGGCAATTTGTTTGGTCAAAAATAAAATGCTCGTTTTGGTAGAAGGGTAGCCCATTTGTTTTCAAACAGACTCCATCCATAGACCTTGGATCAGGAGAGAGAATTAGTCTAGAAAAAATAGAAACATTTTCACTGGTAAGATGCTTCAACGTTTCATACAAGAGAGGCTTCCGAGGAGATATCATGTTGTATACATTTTGGTTTTTGTATCCGTTACTTAGAACCAAACCGGATAGCAGAAAACCTGTCAAAATCCATCGTAATTGTTGGTTACCAGTCATTCCATCAGGAAATGGATTGCCTTGTTCAATCAAAATTTTTGCTAAGTACAAAATATTTTTAATAAGCTTATCAATGTACCTCAGGAGGCCCAATTTACTACTAACTGGCCATAATAAACAAATTGCTGTGACTAACGTACTAATAATAATAAAAATCCATATGCTTGTTGCATACACAGCAAGTAACTCTATGAATAGAAACGGATGTTTTCCTCTTTGTCCACAAGATACAAACTTAAGTGTATCCACTTCATTATAAATTACTAACCGATTACTAAGAAAAAACTGTGGCATAGCTGAACCAAATTGTGGATGATAATCAATGTATCGCCAAGGAACGCTTAGATAATATGTATGTTCACCACTGGGTAGACTTAAGTTGACGTTTGTATTTTTGTCTGACAAAATTGTTTCATTTTGCAGTATCTGCAGCACTAAGCTAAACATAGCGAGATAAAACTTTCTTTTCATGTCTAATTCTTTCGTATTAAAATATAATTTTGAATGTTCCTTGCTGGTAGACATTTTCGAAACTTTAGTTCTGTCAAGCCCGTCCGTGGCATGATATATGCCTCCCAAGTCTAATTCCCAAGGCATATTTTCATAAGCAAATTTGTGAATATCCAAATTTTCTAAAATTAGAGAATATATTAAATCATTTGTCATTGAGCTTGTTTCATGTTTCATGAATTGTGCGATCTTACCTGTATTGGTTGTTATCTGTTGTGAAACAATTAGTTCAATGCACGAACAGGGTTGCACCAAAGTAACCAACTTTTTCTTTGTCGTTGCTTCAAAATGTATTAGTAGAAACGTATAATGGCGTACTTGAAAGTTGGTTTTGCTTACTGTTGTGACCGTTACAGACATCCAATGCAAAATGGAAAGATTGGTTGGCAATGGTTGGTTTGTATTAGAAACAAGAATATTTATACTTGGTACTGAATTAGGTGAGGTCAATTCCCAGTCCCAGTCATAGTAAAATGGTTTAATATGGCTGAACCAAGTATGAAAATGAAAAAATGTTGGCTGAAATAATAAAACTTGTATGGTCCGTTGCCAGGATCTTATCCTCGTCGAAAACTTACTAAAGTGCATTTTCAAACAGAAGTCGTGAATACCAAGACGTAGAATGGGTTTTCGAAAGAACAATGATAGATGGCATGTTAAATCTTTAACTGCACGTGAATTGTTGCGCTTTATTGAACCGCGTGGAACCCAAATAAAACCGTTTAGTATGTAATTGTCATAGTAGTATGCCAGTAGTTCTGGACTCCGGAGAATAACAGGAAATTTTGTTATTATTATATCCGCATGCTGAAAGTTGTCCAAAAGAAGTACTTCGCTAATTCTTGGAAAAAAGCTTAAAAGAGAATCGATATCTGTAGCAGCAGTTGAAAGATTCTTGAAGGGATAGTCTTTGTATTGATCAACAATGTATTGACCAGAAACATGAAGATTTGCATATTGATTTGATGTGATGGACTCAATTGGTCTTAACACCTCATTTTGTGCACAACTATAGTTAATCAAAATTACAAGTTTGAAAAGTACAGCAAACATGACAAAAGATTTCAATATATGTAATTTTTTGACAGATGTGATGATATATTAGGCTGAATTTAACTGAGCTAAACTTAGCCCTATTAAATTTTTTATTAATTTAACGGATTTTATTAACTTCTTTCAAAATCTTATTGCAGGGCAACGCTACAGTTAATAATTGTTCTTTGAGCAATGGGGTAGTGATAGCAGTTTATACAGTGTATACAAAGTCAAGCACTTGAAAGTTTCTAAAGGAAATATTAGCTTTAAGGCCGATCAAGCACTGTCCAAGTATTTTTTGAGTGTCAGCAATTGTACGTAGATTTTTAAAAAAAGAACTATTGGCGCAAGCAACGTTGAGAACTGAGAGGGAAATAGACTAGATATTTCTGTCTGTATCGTGGGCGGTTTGTTTTACACGTGCTGCGTGTTGAAAATATTTTATATGGCTGTATAAAATAATTTTATTTATTAACTGGCTTTTATTATCTAAATGTTGTACTTTTGTGCGTCATTTTCTTCAAGCCAACACGGCTTTAAAATTTACATCAAATTTTAAGACGGCTCTTTATTTGTGATATACATTGTTCAACTTTGAGAAGATGTAAATACATATTTGTCTACATAAAAATAACTAATAATAACACAAGAGCTATTGAGCGTAATTACTTTTAAAAGAACTTTCAAGCAATAATGCTTCAATACTAAAACAGGAATTTATTTGTTTGATATTATGTGGATGTTTTAGTATAAATTCTTAGTATAAAATTTGTCAGTAAAGTTTAATAAAAGTGTAAAGATCTTGCATTAAATGTGTAATGTGTTTTAACTTCAAACAATGATGTGGGACGTAACTAAAATATTGTCGTTATAGCAATGCCAGGGCTAAAAGCTTTCCAATAAACATTCATTTAAACATTTGTTTTAATTATAAAAGGCAGTTTATCATTTTGTTGGACTTAGCATAAAAGGAATGATCGTTTTTTGAAATGTCCGGCGTCTGTCCAATATACAAGCTATATCATTATCTTACATCTGTTTGTATTCATCACAATAATTTAGGTTCAGTAACTTAGTAACAAAGTACAACATCAGAATATTAAGAAATTAGCAGCACCCATTTTAGAATTTTCTCAAGACTATCTTGCCACTTGTAAAACCTACTTGATCGATGTAAACAGAAGCTACTCTTACTGACTATTCCAAACAGTCCAAATCAAAACCGTGCTAGTTGTATATAAACATGTTCTTGGAAATACATTTTATGACAGATTAAAAGCTTTTGCGTTGGATTTTGCAAACTAAAACTTAATTATTACCTTTAAAAACCTAGAACAACTTTTACCATCACATAAAAAGAAGGTTTCTATTAATTGTAAAGTGGAATAATCGGGTTTTGGTAGACACTTTTGTAATCCCAAGCTAATGTTGTAAGGTTAATATTTCACTACAATATTTATATTATACGAAAAAAGGGAAACCAACAGAAACAATTAGCTAGACATATAAACATTCAATTTTATAACAGGATTTTATAAAACGCCAAGCTCCACATACCAACTTTTATGCCAATTACTCCAACAATATATGGCGTTCAAACAATATTGGTTTGGGAAATTGCATGCGCATTTTAAACTTTTTATACCATTACCCAATTTTGTAATTTCAATGTGAGTCGAAGTAAATATCAAATTCCTGATTACCACTACCTATTAAACAATTATTATATGTATTTGGTTTTCTTGGAGACGCCAATTCTTTATTTCATTTTTTAAATTTGGTAACACCAAATTGGTATACATTGCTAATAAACAGACATAGTAGTTACTTCACACTTAAATTAGATTAAATCATTTCAACAAATTGAAACTATCATCGCCAAAATGCATCATTCTTACTCAAACAGCACTGTTTTGGATGACGAATCAATAACTATACCAGATTTCTCTCCAATAGCTAGGTTTTTCTAAACGAAAATGACTGTTGGAATTTGTACTTAAAATTGTAAATATTACTTCTATTTACATTGAATCAAACTCCATTTTGGCATAGTTTCAAATGCTACTCCAGATTGAGACTACATAACCTTTTCTGAAAATGCTACAGGCAGCGCGGATGTTGTGTATAAGGCCTGTTATTAAATAATAATATATAATAATGTGAAAAGTAAACGACAAAGTATATTCATGACTCCGCCTTTATGCTTAAACTAGGGACATGAAGCTGAATGCTTCATTATAATTTTCTTGAAGATGCAACATTGCATAAAGCAAGCAACATGACGTTTCTCCTTCTCGTGTTTATTTTATAGGGTAGTGTAGTCATAAAACATTAACGTGCTTTGGGATGGTAGTATGGTAGATACGTACATAAAACCATACATCAAATATAAAAAATTTACTCTGTTTGAATATTCAAAAGACTGAATGCAACTTGTTGGTGTATTCACACATACATTAGCTATACAGCCATGCAAAGTACACAAGACAACCATTCGTTTGTCATCTGGCGAAAAAACTAGAATAGTAGTACTGACAGCTAAAGTAAAATTAACCAATTTAGTCAGTGGTAAGCATAATAAACGAATTGTTAACCATAATTAAAGACCTGACAGAACTGCACAGATCTTTAAAATTTACAGGGATCAATCTGATTTTTAATCAACTAAGTTAAATAGTCCTGCTTGACATTTTCCGCACGTTTACATTATGGTGGAAATGGCGTCAAAACAAATATTCACTGAACAGGTCATTTGTGTAAATTTAATAAAAGCAGAGAGGTGCATGTTTTAAAACAAATCAAAATGTATTTTTATTTCTCTCCTACAATAGACTAGTTCTACTAAGCAACACTTTACTTGGATAATTCCGCACTTTCCTGAACTCGTACAATCTTCAGTGTGTATTTCGCATCAAAAGGTGAACCTTAAGGTGGGCGACAACATTGGAATACCAACTAATTGGACTTGCTTTATGGACAAATTTGCTGGACCTAATTTATTTAAAAGTTATATTGGCTTCACGATAAGGCTCATGGAGCCAATTCCACCTCCGGAACTTGCTTCCAAACTTATTATAAATTTTGAATTAAAACTTAATGATACTTCAGGAGGTTCATTTTATTTGTCAAACTTGAGTAAGTAAATACGATTTTAAATGCTATTAGTAATAGTCTATTACCTATTTAAAAGAATTGCTCTAAAAGTGTTTTTTTTTTCAACAACGGTGAAGTTGTGGAAGAGTTAACAACAGGGTCTGAGGTTAAATTCCCGCATGCGATTCTTATCGATTTTTCTTACACCAGCAGAAAAACATTGCCACCGCTCCTTCAACTTTCTGACGATGGCACATTATCTGTGAATCTTTATATCACCGTTTTCAACCTAAACACCAAGTCAACCCAATGTCCTTGCATTTTGGCAGATTTTCAAGAAACATTTCTCAAGAACTTGACTTCCGATTTAAAGTTGTTATACCAAGATCCTGGCTCAGGGACAGATTCGCCAACGGTAATAATTTGTAAGGACGGTACACAATTCAAGGTTAATAGGGGTATACTTTGCGCTAGAAGCTCTGTTTTTAAAGCAATGTTCCAAACAAAAATGAAAGAAGCCAAAAGTGGTCAGGTGAGAATTGAGGACATACCTTCAAAAGCAATGGACGTGTTTCTACACTTTGTTTACACTGGCGAGCTAAAGGAAAATTGGAAGCAATTAAATGTCTTAGAAGGTTTGGCATTCGCCGCCCACAAGTACCGCCTAGAAGATTTATCTGAGTTTTTAGATTTAGTGCTGGGAAATCTAGTTACTAACGAAAACTGTGGAAGATTAATGAAGCTTGCTAAAACTTTGAGCATGAAGCACACTGAGAAACAGTTGATGGACTATTTCAAAACAGAGGTCACTTCAATTGAACAAGCTACGCAAATTATCACTGAGGCGGCGTCAGTTCTGGATTTGGTCTAAATGAAAAAAATAATGTAAATGAGTAGTAGTAATAATAATAGAGACCTACAGCGAAGAAAAATGAAAATTGAATATCACATGTATATTATTATGCTAATGGGCATTTATGTAACAGACCACCATAGAAAATACTAACGGTTGCCAAATATTCTGTATTTAAAATGAGGTTATGTGAATAGTTTAAAAAAAGGAAGGTTTATGATTTTCAAGTGTATTCTACAATTAATGGGTTTTAAAATATGTATTTTGCCTGAGTACTTATAAATTTGTTTGTTATATAGATTTTCCTCTTTCTCCGAATTATAGGTCCTATTTGGATAATATAGGCATTCCTCAGATATATGTATACAAATCGGATACCTAATTAATATTCAATTACCATTAAGTAAAAGTTATATAAATAAATGATCAGTATATTTCTTTAGTTTTATCTATATTCACAATCGATAAAAACATGTTTTGGTTCTTAGTATTACTCATTCTTACTTATAATAGTTGCTACTACTAATAATAATTACTTATACTACTAATATATACGTTTCAACTTCTGTTTATAACAAAATCTTTGTCGATATTTGTTCTTTCACTTATGAAACACTCCTAAATTTTCATATATTTTCCAAAAATACAGTAATCAGTTAGGAAACCAAGTCAGATCAAAGACGATTATAATCTCTAATATATATTTATAGATATCTTCATATATAAGTGCTGATAAAGTTTTAAAAGCGACAATAATAAATAAGAACGCTTCCAGGATCAAGTAGATTAGACAAGCACACGCCCTGCTGAGATTTATCAAGTTACAAGTTTGTCATTCCGATTATTCACAGATGTCAAATTTCATAGGATGAATAAATATTAAACTTAGCATCTTAACATATAATGATTAATAAGTTTTTGCTTTTTGAGTTCTAATTCAGTTTCCAAATAATAAGTAAAAATAAAGTAACACTGTTGACAATATAAACTTTTATTCGCATATTTGGTACCATACATGCAACGCATTTGTGCAGTTCCTTAAATAACATGACCTCTGTGATTTGCGTCATAAAGTTTCATTTAGCATATACATATTTTACAATTAACAACTAGTTAATCTTGTTGCATGAGTTCTACAAATCTGAATGTTAAATATTAGTTCTGATGAAAAAAATTCCACTTGCTTGGTTAGATTTTGTTAGGGACATTTCCAAAAACCTACAGCTTGTGTGGCTAGCTACCTTGATTACTGAAGCAAATCTTTCCAACAATTGGTAGCATCATTAGCAGCTGGTTCACAGCATCGCGATGCATCGCATTTTGCTCAATCCTTTTTGTTTTTATTTGAACACTCAATCAAATCTGAACTTTCTTCGATCCTACCAAAATTGTATGTTGTAAACTTTAGTTATAACCTCAGATATGCTATTTGTAATTAATTTAAGATATATTCAACTTCCATGAGGTAAAAAGAAAAATAGAATGGGTATATAGATATATGCTGGTTTACTTTAGTTTTTAAAGGTAACAAATATTCAGAAACTACCCAAAAACTCTCTTGCCGGCTGATCAGATCGATAAAATCTGAGCGTTGGATTACAATACTACGTTACCATACAAAATTGGTTTGATTGCTTTCATTTCCAGATACATTATTTGAATTTGTTTATTGTTCCATTTTGCAAATAACAGTTTGCTAGTAACTGGATTAACCTTGACAACTCGAATTCCCTCTTCCAAAACTTTTGGACCAAAAGTTAGCAGAGATCCGAAAGAAGCCAAACAACAATTCCACCAAGAGCAATTAAACAAGCATGGTAAAGGCGTACAAAATAAGTGTTACTTGTTCAATTTTACAACGTATCAAAATAGGTCACCCTAGTAGGGTGACAAGAGAATGAAAAAAAAAGAAATTATATGGCGGAAATTACAACCAACCTTGAGTTCCCGTAACCTCTTTCTAATATTCGGCAGCGCACTTCGTGCACTCCCGTGGGATTGGACTTGATGCTTGATGGCTTATCAAACTTCTAAAAATGCTTGCTGAATTTTAAAGTCGTTTCTCATGCTTCTAAAATTTTTTGCTGTATGTTAGTCTTTCATCACGATTTCAAAATATTTTACCGAGCTTTAAAATTGCTTATCATGCTTCTAATGTATTTTACTAAATTTTATAGTTGCTTATGAATTCTCCCAAATTTTCACTGAACTTTATAGTCGCTTATGAAGCCTCTAAATTTTTTTACTGAATTTTAGAATCGGTTATGAAGCCTTTAAATTTTTTACTGTATTTTAGAATCGTTTATGAAGCCTCTAAAAATTTTACTGAATTTTAGAATCGTTTATGAAGCCTCTAAAAATTTTTACTGAATTTTAGAATCGTTTATGAAGCCTCTAAAAATTTTTACTGAATTTTAGAATCGTTTATGAAGCCTCTAAAAATTTTTTTCTGAATTTTGAAATCGTTTATGAAGCCTCTAAATTTTTTACTGAAGTTTAGAATCGATTATGAAGCCTCTAAAAAATTTTATTGAATTTTAAAATTATTTTGTGCAAACTATTAGGAGGACGTCAATGGAAATACCGACTGTTCGTGAAAGCTTGAATATTTTCTATTATAATTGAGTAGAGTAAAGATGATTCCTGGGCTTTTTATTGTAATTCCACATCCTCATGTTATTTCACCAGAGATTTCCTAGTTTCCTATTCACTAGTTTCAATTTTGCACAAATTTGCTTATTACATGAAATGATTAAGTCAAGCACATTTTTACATTTGAACCAATTCATTCATTTCCGATTTCAAGCTCCATTACTTTGGATACAAATCCAGAATGGATTCTGCCTCCTTGATAATCCTCGCCGCTTGTTCAATCGAGGTCACCTCCCGTTTGAAATAGTCCATCAATTCCTTCTCAGCTTGCACCATACCCAAGGTTTTGGCAAGATTCATCAATCTTCCGCAATTCTCCTGGTTGACCAAATGACCCAAAGCCAATTCCAAGAAATCAAATAAATCCTTTAATTCGTACTTGTGTGCGGCGTAGGTCAAACCCTCCAGAACTCCCATTTCCTTCCAGCTATTCTTTAGCTCGCCGGTGTGCACAAAGTGCAGAAACACATCCAAAGCCTTTGAAGGAATCTCATAAATTTTCACTTGACCACTGTCAGCTTCAGTCATTTCCGTTTGGAACATGGTTCGGAAGACTGGACTTCGAACACAGAGGATTCCCCGATTAACCTTGAGCTGGGTGCCATCCTGACATAGGATTACAGTGGGTGCATCCTTCCAGTGTCCAGGTTCCTGGTACAAGGTCTTCAAATCCTGTCTCAGCTTTTGAAGGGACCTTTCCTGGAAGTTGGCCAGAATGCCATGCAAGTGAGTAGTTGGTTTGGCATTCAAGTTGAAAATGGTAGCAATGAGATTCACAGATAGTGAGTCATCCTGGAGCAATCCTGACGGAATTTCGTCCGCGTTTCCCCCTAATACTCTGTTAAATTCTAATGCATATCCACCCAGTAACTTTTCCAAATCTTCATCTTAAATTCACAGGAAACCATTGTCAATTAATTAGCAATTACGAAAAATTAACCAAAACCAATATAATAGTATTAGCTTACTTAAGTATTTTCTGTAGAAGGGCATTCCATCTCTGTACAAAATTTCCAGGGTCAGATTGACATTCACATTGGCTGCTACTTCGGGTGGAAAAGGCTCCGCCAGTTTTACGCAGAATCCAAGATACTTTCCACGGAAACAAAAATTTGATGACTAATTGTTATTGTTGTGTGTCTGTGAGTTCATTCAATAACTTTGTAAAGTCATACGTTTGTTCTTATATTAGTGCGCATTGCAGAAAATCATCTGAGTACCAATTGTACATTGCCGTAATAAAATGGTTTGCAGTGCTTACACACAAATTCATATTTGAGCTTGTATGAGTCACGAGCTATTATTGAATGGGTTAACAATCACCCATCCAAATTCTACATATAATACAAATCTGTAGCATACAGACAGACATTGCATGGGATGTACAAGCTTATAAAGTTCATGCAATATGTTGAAGTTTGGTATGTATGCAGATAATATTATAATATATCATATGTAGGGTCCAAAAACTATGAAAAACATTTAAATAAAAACCAACATTTTGACTATGACTATGTATTTACCAATTATTGCTTACACTATTTGCTTTCATGCTGATTATTGTACGAATTCTAAGTTTTAATTGGGGATTTATACGTTGGGCTTTTTGACGCATAGTGGATTTATACGTTTGGGTCAAAAATTGTGGATTCTTACGTTGGGTTTTTTTACATGAGACCCTTAACGGTAATCAGACTGTGTTAAATAAAGGGAGGATTCGCATTGAAAATTCAAAAATAGAGTTTCGCAGCCAACTGACAAGACTTCGTTACAATATCAAACAAATATTTGAGTTTAAATTCAGATAGAATATTTATTGGCGATTGTGGCAACAGTAATACTGGTCAGTATTTGGTTGGCCATCACATTATCTTATTTTTTAGTAGATTGAAGTACACGAAGGTAGGGCAAAACTACTTGTCAACCCCAGAGATTTAGTAAACGTCCATGCTATAGAACTTACACAAAAAATATGAGTTTGTACAAAAGTATAATTGTTTTCAAATTTCTTTTGTGGTTGTCCTGATGAAGACAACGTTTAACGTTGAACGTTGTGCTATCGAAAGCTAGACAAAATAATTTTTTAACCACTTGTAAACCCAGTTTTTACGTGCTATTTAAAAATATAAGTCTTTAATCAAATCTTTTATCAACCTTTTAATTTATCTTTTACCGAAATTAAGTATTTTTATTCAAATATTTTAGCCAATTTAACAAAACATCAATAACTTTTCATGTAGATTTATTAATTTTTTATTTTTTAAAGCCATGAACTTCAAGTTTGTGCTCCATCAGCTCTGTTCGAGTATCAAATGGACTAAGCCCACAGACTCCACATGCCAGTTTACCACGCTCAAACTCCATCTTATGTGCCCATCGATAATGTTGCTTAAGAGTATAATAGTCGGCAAATGTCAGGGAGCATTTGGTGCACTTGAAGAGGTCCGGGTTGTTTTTACGCCGAATATGGCACCTTACGGAGCCCTTGGACTGGAAAGTCTTTCCACAGGAACATCTGAAGTATCCCTTTTGTCTTGAGTGGCCCTTGACCCACTGGCGGCAGATTAATCTGTGGCTTTTTCCTGCCATGGATTTTCCAACCTTTCTGGCACAAGGTTGCCTTGACTTCAAAACAGTCGCTTTTCCAACATGGACCTTTCCAAACTTGGCAATTTCCTCCAAGGACAATCTTTTCAATACCACTGAACAAGGTCTACCCTTGTCATCAGCATTGCCAGCCAAGGATCTACCTCCAGATGTCTCTGATGTCGATGCATTCCTCCTCCCGTTTCTAAAAAACCGAAATTTCTTAAGATCCCGACTTAAAACCTTAAGAAAATTAAGCTTTCTGTCACATACCCAGTTCCACCCTCATCATCTTCAGACACAGCGTCGTCACTTGGCTCCTCCTCATCCCCTCCACCAAACTCCATCCTCCTGTGTGGAACATCCAACTTCTTCCTTAGATTTTTAATCCTCCGGTTAAGTTCCCGATTCTCCGTTTCCAGCATCTGTGTACGCCTATTGTCCTTGACCAACTGCTTATTTTTGCTTTCCAGCGTGTCCACAAGCTGCTGCAATTCATTGATAACCGTTCCCTGAGCCTTGATAACGTTTCGCATTCTTGCGACGGTGGACTCCCCATCTTCCTCCCTTTCATCCCCCGCCTCACTGGCCATGTCAATTTCAGCAGACATTTTATCAACTGAACACCCGATGAAATGGCTTGGCAAGATAAGATGAAAATAATTAACTCTAAACTTTAAAAAATGGAAGAAGAAGATCCACTTAATTTATTTCCAAGGCTAGACAACGGAATACCGAATGCTTTTAACTGCACAGTTCACAGGTGACTCGCGTGGTGTGCAGTGGTGCAGAAATCCGCACATTTGAGCACAATCTTCATTTTATGACGTTCAACTCACAGCTTTAATTCAAGTGGTCAAGATTCATAAAAGTTTGTGATTTATTGGCATTTTACATATTTTACAATTAACAACTAGTTAATCTTGTTGCATGAGTTCTACAAATCTGAATGTTAAATATTAGTTCTGATGAAAAAAATTCCACTTGCTTGGTTAGATTTTGTTAGGGACATTTCTAAAAACCTACAGCGTTGTGTGGCTAGCTACCTTGATTACTGAAGCAAATCTTTCCAACAATTGGTAGCATCATTAGCAGCTGGTTCACAGCATCACATTTTGCTCAATCCTTTTTGTTTTTATTTGAACACTCAATCAAATCCGGACTTTCTTCGATCCTTCCAAAATTGTATGTTGTAAACTTTAGATATAAACTCAGATATGCTATTTGTAAGTAATTTAAGATATATTCAACTTCCATGAGGTAAAGAGAAAAATAGAATGGGTATATAGATATATGCTGGTTTACTTTAGTTTTTAAAGGTAACAAATATTCAGAAACTACCCAAAAACTCTCTTGCCGGCTGATCAGATCGATAAAATCTGAGCGTTGGATTACAATACTACGTTACCATACAAAATTTGGTTTGATTGCTTTCATTTCCAGGTACATTATTTGAATTTGTTTATTCTTCCATTTTACAAAGAACAGTTTGCTAGTAATTGGATTAACCTTGACAACTCGAATTCCCTCTTCCAAAACTTTTGGACCAAAAGTTGGCAGAGATCCGAAAGAAGCCAAACAACAATTCCACCAAGAGCAATAAAACAAGCATGGTAAAGGCGTACAAAATAAGTGTTACTTGTTCAATTTTACAACGTATCAAAATAGGTCACCCTAGTAGGGTGACAAGAGAATGAAAAAAAAGAAAAGAAATTATATGGCGGAAATTACAACCAACCTTGAGTTCCCGTAACCTCTTTCTAATATTCGGCAGCGCACTTCGTGCACTCCCGTGGGATTGGACTTGATGCTTGATGGCTTATCAAACTTCTAAAAATGCTTGCTGAATTTTAAAGTCGTTTCTCATGCTTCTAAAATTTTTTGTTGTATGTTAGTCTTTCATCACGATTTCAAAATATTTTACCGAGCTTTAAAATTGCTTATCATGCTTCTAATGTATTTTACTAAATTTTATAGTTGCTTATGAATTCTCCCAAATTTTCACTGAACTTTATAGTCGCTTAGAAGCCTCTAAATTTTTTTACTGAATTTTAGAATCGGTTATGAAGCCTTTAAATTTTTTACTGAATTTTAGAATCGTATATGAAGCCTCTACAAAATTTTACTGTATTTTAGAATCGTTTATGAAGCCTATAAAAATTTTACTAAATTTTAGAATCGTTTATGAAGCCTCTAAAATTTTTTACTGAATTTTAGAATCATTTATGAAGCCTCTAAAAAATTTTACTGAATTTTAGAATCGTTTATGAAGCCTCTAAAATTTTTTACTGAATTTTAGAATCATTTATGAAGCCTCTAAAAAATTTTACTGAATTTTAGAATCGTTTATGAAGCCTCTAAAAATTTTTACTGAATTTTAGAGTCGTTTATGAAGGCTTTAAAAATTTTTACTGAATTTTAGAATCGTTTATGAAGCCTCTAAAAATGTTTACTGATTTTTAGAATCGTTTATGAAGCCTCTAAAATTTTTTTACTGAATTTTAGAATCGTTTATGAAGCCTCTAAAAATTTTTACTGAATTTTAGAATCGTTTATGAAGCCTCTAAAAATGTTTACTGAATTTTAGAATCGTTTATGAAGCCTCTAAAAATGTTTACTGAATTTTAGAATCGTTTATGAAGCCTCTAAATTCTTTACTGAAGTTTAGAATCGTTTATGAAGCCTGTCAAAATTTTACTGAAGTTTAGAATCGTTTATGAAGCCTGTCAAAATTTTACTGAAGTTTAGAATCGTTTATGAAGCCTCTAAATTCTTTACTGAAGTTTAGAATCGTTTATGAAGCCTGTCAAAATTTTACTGAAGTTTAGAATCGTTTATGAAGCCTGTCAAAATTTTACTGAAGTTTAGAATCGTTTATGAAGCCTCTAAATTCTTTGCTGAAGTTTAGAATCGTTTATGAAGCCTGTCAAAATTTTTACTGAATTTTAGAATGGCTTATCAACCTTCAAAAAATTTATATTGAGTTGTATAGTTGCTAATCAGGCTTTAAAACAATCAAATGTTTGTTTGAATATTAAATTAAAGTAACTTTCTCTTAGGTAATCCACTGGAATGGGTACCAGATGATGGGTACCCCTTGGTAAAGATGTTAATGCACTCATATAGATAAATAGATTTTGATTGCTTATTAGGGTCTACAAGCGCAAACAACAACTCTATCAAAAGAGACAATGGAATTTATGCCATTGAATCTGCAACAATACATAGGTCACCAACAAAAATATGGAGGAGAAAGACAAGACAAAGCATTTTTATTATGATAATAAATACTATTATTTAGTGAACCACTAGAACCACTTTTAAAACATCGATACAAACACATAAAATTTAAACGTATGTTTGCTCTGCTCGGCTTGGCTACAAAGGGAATGTACATTGAGAAAAATATCATTAACAAAAATATGCAGAACAGGATTATCGGTTATTTCCGGCGCTTGAACTCTGCTTTGTTAAAGCTCAAGTCTTCCCTTTACTGAGTTACTGCAGGACTGTACACAGGTTTGTTTTTTCAACTGCTGCTAATCCGTTTGAGTACTCTTCTTCACTGCCTGTAGTTTCAGGTACTTTTATTTGTTCTAGATGTCAGCTTAGACTATGCCGGGGTTAGTATGTCTTTTCTCAATCCGTGCAGGAATAAACACACAGAGTGAATTTAAGTACTTAATCCTTTTACAACAGGGCAGTATAGCAACGGTAATCCATTCTAGTAAAGTTATATTTAGTTGCAATTTACACGAGCTTCGTTTTTCACTTTGGCCCAAAAACATAACCTACCTATTATGTCAACAAAATGTTATATTTTCCTTGGGAACACGGATTTACTCTGCTTTTGTGGGTATTTTTCTTATGTATTTTTGAATGGTACATATTTTACAGATGGACCATAGATGGGGTTGCTTGTTGCATGATTATTTATATTTTATCCTTTATTTGATAATGGAAAATGAAATGGATTAAATTAGAAGCTGGATGCTTACAAAAATATGGATTAAATTCGAAATGCTAAATTAAGCTTTAGTTTTAAATAAATTTATTTTCCTGTCGTATGTATTTGATACCACAAAATAAATACAGCCTGCTACTAAAGGCTGCATTCTGTATGTATGCTTATGTGATAGAGACAAAACATGAAAATAATTTTAGTACGTACTGCCGTTAACTTAAGAATAAAAAAATACCACAAATATTTTTGAACACATAAACAAGCCAGTTTAAATGCGACCTTCTATTATCAAATATGGGTAAAATATAAATATTCATGCAGCATCCAGCCCATTTAATTCCCACCTATAAAATAGGTATCATCATGAAAGACTTACAAAAGATTCCACAAAACAGATTAAATCTGTGCGTATTCAAAATACATATATTCTTTTGGGAAATAGGTTATTTTTTAAATGCCGTACAGTGTAGAACGGAGCTTATGTAAATTGCAACCACTATTACTTTACGAGAATAGATTAACGTTGATTTACTTTCTGTTATAAAAAGAAAAAGTGCTGAACTCAGTCTCTGCGTTCACTCCTGCACAGATTAAAAATTGAAATACTAATCCCGGCATAGTCTAAGCTTGCATCTAGAATAAGTCAAACTACCTAAAACTATAAACGTTGTAATAGAAAGTACGCAAAGGGATTAGCAGCAGCCAAAAGAAAACAAACCTGCGTACAGTCTTGCTTTAACGCGTTGAAAGAAAGCCTTGAGTTTTAAGAAAGCAGAGCTCAAGCACCTTAAGTAACCGGGAATCCTGTCCTGCATATTTTTGCAAAAGAGCTTTTACTCAATCTAGATTCCCTTTGTAGCCGAGAAGAGCAAAACTACCTATCTTTTACTTGATCCTGACATCATCGGGCCATTCTTCTGTTGACAAACTAACTAGGGCTAAATCCATTAAAAGAACAGAGTATAAACTCTACTGGGAGCATTCTATCACACAGGTCATGTTTTATCTGTTTGAATGAGTAATCTGAGAGTACATACAAAAGCAATGTATCTACAAAATGCAGAATCGTAAGGAAAATGACTAAATAGTATATTATTTAATTTTTAAAGCATTTTATTTATTGGTGTTAATATAAGAAGGGCATACAGTTTTTTAAAAATTAATTATGAGTGATTGAATAATTTTCAGATTTTTTGCGAGCCTTAACGAAAAGATATTCCTGTGTTCTTTCAATAAAAAATACGTGATTATTTATAAAAACACTATGCGTTTCACAAATTCACAAATTTTAATAAATAAACCAATACCTGGGTATATGGTGCTCAATAAAACCTTAAACGGTAAATAGGTTATTACCGATTTGAACTTTAAACTGAGCTGATTGCATGTCCAACTAAACTGGAATCATATTAAATCAAATTAAGGCAATAAATTTATTAAGTGATTTTGTAAATTTATCAAATTAATTGGCACTAAAAAACCACAAATCTAGTAACGACCACCACAAGCACTATCTCAAGAGTTAATCAGCTTTAAAACTTTTCTACCCTAAATAAACCAGTTTCTGCACTAATAAAATTTTTGGAAACCAGAAAAATATTTGAAACAAAATTATGTAAAACCACTAATTTATGTAGTCATTCAATTGTCAGCGTTTTTATTAAAGTTGATAGCCGTATTTATTCTCAACAGTAAGGAAATTGAATACATTAAATAATGGAACAGTCCGGCTTCACACACACACACACACATACAGCTAAATGGCACAATGAAAAATAGGCTAAAGCAGCGAGAAGCTCAGCTGAGTATAGCAGAGCATTGCAGGAGTTTTCCTTTCAGGAACATCCCAGGGTACGTAAAATGCACAAGCTGTGCAGTGTGCCTATTTTACCAAAGTTGCAAGCAGCCTTGATCCCTGGCCGAGGGGTAGGGTAGCATGCAAGTAGACACCTCAGCTGGCTTAGCAACTTTGGTAAAATAGCTCTAGTGCATAGCTTGTGCATTTTGCGTACCCTGGGACGTTCCTGAAAGGAAAACTGTTCTCATTTAAAACCTATAGCTTTTCCGGCTCTGCTTATGCGGAGCTTGTAATTGCAAAGCGCTTCCCTTTCCCTAAACCCTAAATGCAAGGCAGCGTTAGTGCAGGTGCTTGAGTTAAAGTGCTGCTATTTATGATCAAGTAAATGCACATCCATACATGAAAGATGAAAGCTTCCTTTTCTCTATGCGGGCAATAGTGTGCCTTTCTGCTGACAGTCTAATATTTTCGACTTTAATAGAATTTAACTAATTAGGAGAGCAGGTGATGCATTAAAAATTGGAAATTGAGGTTAAGATATTTTTTTGGACACTCCAATGCAAAATATATACAGGATTCAATTTAATAAAAAAATTTAGAAGGAAGACATAGGACTCCAAACTTGATTGAAAGTATTTAGAAGCTAGATAAGCGAATCCACAATTTTATAAAAAAAATCTAGAATCACTGTAAAGAACTCCAAATATGGTTAATTGTTTAAAAATTTGCTGAAAAATTTACCAATTGGGGCTGATAAATAAATTGTAAATTGCTGAAATAATTTGCGGTTTGGCACCAAAATGGTCTTTAATAACATAATTATTGCCATTTTTCTTGATTTGCATTGATGCTCTAAAATGAACTAAAAAAAGAAGCTTGATGAGCGACTTTAAAATTCAGTAATATATTTTAAAGACATGATGAGTGGCTCTAAAATTCGGTAAAATATTTTAAAAGCTTAAGAAGCTGCTATAAAATTCCGTAAAATATTTTAGAAGCTTAGTAGGTGGCTTTAAAATTCAGTGAAATATTTTAAAAACTTGACAAGCGGCACTAAAATTTGGTAAAATATTTTAGACGCTTGATAAATGACTCGAGAATTCAGTAAAATATTTGTGTAAAGCTTATATCTCCGCTTATGTACTTTGAAGCCAAACAGTACAATATTGAAGAATGCATAGCAGAATACACGAGCGAGTGCTATGCTGGTACGCTCTTCCAAAAGCGTAATCCTTAAAAAGGTATCACGCATTTCCTTGTTGTCTTGCCTACCTCTACCGGATAATCTCTGAAGTGAGCATACAATTTTAAGAATATTATTCTGCTGCAATCTTAATCCCCATTGTAACATTTACTGATAAAATTTTTGTGTTGGCTATTCATTTTCAAATTTGTTTGTGTGCCTATGAGGTGTTGTTTGGTCTATTTGTGAAGTTCAGAAAATACTGCTCTGACTGGAATATTTGTTGATTGTTGTCCTAGCAAAGTTAATTGTTTCAAGCTACTACTAATAAAACAAGTTTTACATTGTTTTAAAATCACGCTTTTTTATAATGTTGAGATCTTGTTGTGTTCGCTGCGGCTTGACCCTTCCAGCTGAGAAAAGTATTAATGACGAAATTTTTACTTTGTGCTTTAAATGTGAATCCCTGATAGAAGAGGATGTTGATTTCAAAGAGTCGTCAGTTAGGTGTGAAAAGAAAATGCATCAGTGTTCGAAGTGCGAGACTAATTTTACTCTACGGTCAAGCTTGTTTTTGCATTTCAAGATCCACTCTGAAATGAAGGAATTTGAATGTGGCATATGCTGTAAACAATTTGTTCAGAAACAGCATCTTCAACGTCATATCAAAGTTCACATAAACGATAGTGATAAACCATGCGGTTTGTGTGAAAAGAGTTTCACCACAGATGAACTCCTCAACGAGCGCATGCTGGTGCATAAAAAAGGAAGTGAGAAACGAGTTTTAACACAGCCGTTTGGAGTCGTGTTTTACGACAGTACTCAAAACTGTTTCGTAACTACAAAGTATATTCATAAATCCGAAAAAAGAATAAATTTGCTCCCGTAAGTATTTTTGATGTAATAAACAAAAGCAAAATTACAATGTAATTCGTAATTTGAGTATAGTTCTAAATGTGTTTTGACAGATGGGCAAATAGCTTTGGAGAGATGATGGTGCGCGCTGCTTTGAAACCTAAATTGGGGGACCGCTATCATGCTACTTTAGAAAGCTCGTTACAGCTAAAAGTTGAATGTAATTTGAAACCTGGCAGTCATATAAAAGTCGCTAGCAAGAATCATTTTCCGCTACCCAACGTGAGTTTGTTCGTTGCGCACTCCTCTTTCTACTCACAACAACTTACCGACAAACCAACAGTCCCACTGTCACGATTTCATATTCCCGGAAATCTGCTAAAAGATACTGCTAACAAAATAAATATGCAAGCTGGATGTGACAGTGAACTCAGGTTACGAGTGCACCCTAAAGAAATAAATATTGTTCGACGAATGTGGCCGTATTTATGGCAGCGTTGGGAAAATATTGTGGTGTGGAGTTATGCCACTGAATCCTCCAAATATTTTCCGTATATCCGCACAAAAAATATAACATTTAAACAAGAGATTGCTAACTTATTAGACCTTTGTGCAAAAACCGTAGCGTTGTTATGAACACAACATTGCGCGTCTCCTTAGCAACAAACTATATACTTCAATGTGCAGCTACCGTGGCGAAACGAAAAAATTTAAAGTATTATAGCTTCTTTGAAAAAGTATATTCTGATGCACAGAACAAAAGTATTCAGGAGTTGATTGTTCCTTTATTCGGATTGTCCAACTTAGAAGACATCGATTCTGATGTGAACAAGGAAATAGGCATAGTTGTCAATTTTCTGGATAGCCACACTCGACTGGACACTTACATCAATAATATCAGAATGAAAAATTTCCAGCTAAATGGCAACATGCACAGAGTGAAAGAATGTTCTAATGACAGTGTTGTAAAAATTCTAAGAGGGGTTGAAAAGCTAGGACTTCTTAAAATTGTGCAAGGTCCTAAAAAGCAGTACACGTTATTTCCAACGCTGCCCAGTTGCGTAAGAAGGATATTTACCAGCCTTCAGAATGACAAGTCATGTTTGGAGGCACTGGAGCAAGTGATCAATAACTGCACGGAGGTTGAAAGTGTTATTAATTTGAATTTGTTTATTCTTCCACTTTGCCAGAAACAGTTTGCTAGCAATTCGATTAACCTTTACAACTCGAATTCCCGCTTCCAAAAGTTGGCAGAGATCCGAAAGAAGCCAAACAACAGTTCCACCAAGAGCAATAAAAACAACCAGGGCAATTACGTACAAAATAAGTGTCACTTGTTCAACTTTACAACGTACTAAAAGCCATGCAGTAATTACTAAAATCCAAAATATAATTGAAAATGCAGCACAAATAATGTTGTTAAAAACTTGTTCCGCGTTTTCTAATATTATTCTAAACTGATTAAAAACTCTTAAAAAATTGTTAATGGAGTGAATTCGGTAAAGGAACACATTTACGCATAGATGAAATCTGGATACGCTAGAGGCACATCGTGTTCCGTGACCGACGTGGGGGGTGTGGGGTGAATTGAGAAATTGGCTGAGAAAATTGAACTTTTACTCACATTCAGACAATTCATTGTCGTCATCCGCTGATCCGCTCCTTCTGACCAGCCATTGCAGTGCAGTGCAAGTAGCTAAAAATTAACTAACTGCTTTAATCCTAAATTTACTGACAATTAGTTTGATTACGATTAAAGTTTGGGATATTATTTGTCTCCGTTTTTTTGTTGACTTTGCGAAGACTTGGTGTTGGAAATGGCGTCCATAGAACTATTCAATGATCAGGTGAATTACGTTTCTAGTCAACTGTCGAACCGTTAGTTTCTACAGTCAGACAGATTTCTTTTTAATTATCATAATGAATCTGTTGGCCAATGATTGAGTATTAATGCTCTTTGCAGATTAAAGCGGAGAAGCAACGCTTCACCTGGAAAATCCCTCATTTTCCGACCCTGGTCACGGCTGAAAAGACCATTTTACTTCAAAAAGTCAGCTTCCAGGTGGGTGCAAGTATTGGGGTTCCAACCAATTTCACTTGCTTTTTGAAGAGAACAGACTTAAGGACTATTCCGTCGCTTGGGTTTTCTTTAAAACTGGCAGAGCCCTTGCCACCTGCCGAAGTAGCGGTCAATGCGAATGCCAGTTTTCATTTGCAGATCCTGACCAATGCTGGAACCAAGTTCTGCAATCAGATTTCCAGTAAGCTAATAATAAATATACTTAAAAACTAAAAACAGTTAAAGTCTCCCCTAGTCAATATTGTGAATTACTAATTGTTCTCCGTGAAATAGGTCTGGACATGGAAAGCTTACTCAAGGGATCGACAATTGATTTTCAATACATATTCCGGGATTTCCTTGCTTCCGGAATTTCCTCGGATGTGCTTGTGGATGACACTTTGCCTGTTAACCTGACTGCTACCATTTTTAACTTGGATGCCAATGTTGTTGCCCCCTTCCCCAGCATTTTGACTACCTTCCAGGGAAAGTCACTTCAAAAAATGATGCAAGATTTGAAGGCTTTGTACCAAGGATCTCAGGACTCAGGATCTTGGAGGGATGGACCTACCAAGGTACTATGCCAGGATGGTACCCAATTCAATGTTAACCGCGGAATCCTCTGCGCCCGAAGTCCAGTCTTTCGCACCATGTTTCAAACGGAAATGAGTGAAGCCGACTGTGGTCAGGTGAAAATTGACGAGATTCCTTCGAAGGCTCTGGATGTTTTTCTGCACTTTGTGCATACTAGTGAGCTTAAGGATAGCTGGAAGGAAATGGGAATTTTGGAGGGTTTGACTTACGCTGCACACAAGTATGAGTTGAAGGATTTATTCAAGTTCTTGGACCAGATTTACGGTCATTTGGTCAACCAGGAGAACTGCGGAAGATTGATGAACCTTGCCAAAACATTGGGCATGAAACAGGCTGAGGAGAAATTGATGGACTATTTCAAACGAAAAGTGACTTCGATTGAACAAGCGACCCGGATTATGATTGAGGCGAATTCAGTTTTGGATTTGTATCCGAAAGAACCCGAAAACGGAAATGAGTAGTTATGACAAAAAAAAGTTTAAATTAATGAATTCCAGGAAATGCCGTACTTGCTTTGATGTGCTTGACTTAATCATTTTTGTTTAGTGCCCATTTCTGAAAACTGCTGTAACTTGATTTGTACGTATTTCAAAGTAATAAATGAAATTTATGTCTGATTTAACACATCTAGTAGCTGTTAAGAAAACTGAACTCTATTTTTTAGTTAGAATTTTTAAAGGGAGATAATCTAATGATTAGCTTAATTTGATCGTAGAGAGATCAATCACAATTAGATGAAATTAATTAATTAATATTCGTGTCTATACACGTGCATTATTATTTATTCCAATAAACTTTACACTTAAAAACCCTTCCTGTAATACAGATAAAGTGACCATAAAGGTTTAACTCTATGATTTTCAAATCTTTCCTTTATTTCAAAATCACATCAAATTTTATTAACCTGAGTTAAAACAGTTGATATTAAAGTATTCTAAAATGTAAAATGCAAACCTTGTGTTTTTTGACGAGACGTTATTGCAACTAGCCCTTTACTGCTATTTTTGTCCAGACAAATTGTTTCATTTTTACGACTCAAATAAATACACACTACCAGAATTGCTTTTTATTTTAAACCATAGGATAAACGGCCAGGGATATGGCAACGCCTTAGTATATACTACATTTCTGCCATTCTTTGCATTTCCAAAGGAAGCGTATAGATGGGCTGAGGTTGCAAACTCGCTACGTCCAAATTTTGAGCTAAATGAATTTCTTAAATTTTTGCAAGACTGTCCCTCTTCAGAATTGTTTCAATCCGCAAACCTCTTATTATTAGGCAATGTTTCGTTAGCATTGGACGACTCCGAGGTACCAAAGTGGAAACGCAACAGTCTCAAATGGTTTATAAAGTTTAACGTACTAGAAAATATTCTGGGGAACCTTCCAGATACTCAGTTTACCGATCGAAGCTTTGTCTACACGGTTTATTTTACAAGTGGTTTCAAAATTGCTACTTGCGTTACATCTAATCTAGCAATACGCGTTGACTACCCGTTTATATCTGTATTTCAATTGTCCGCCGTTATTTGCATTTTACTACTTTGGCTTGTTTTTTCCAAAGTTGAAGGCAGTTTATCCAAATCAGTAGATTTATTTTGGCACGTTGTAAGTGTGTCGTTTTCCATTAAACATATGCGAGTTGTTACAGCGTCGGTTGCAATTCCACTATTAATTGTGTCCTACACGTATCAAAGTCACATTTCCTCAGAAGCTTTAGTGTTTTCGTCGATTCCTACTCTTAAAAATCTGGTTTCGCAAGGATACACACTAGCACTCGGGCCAATGTACTTTGGTTTGGCATCATTTGTACAATCATTTATTCGACCTGATTTTTTGACAGTAATTTATCAAGAACTTGGCCTTACCGAGTTGACAGACTTAGTGAGTTTTGTCCCAGAGATTGATGAAGCAAGCCTCAGCCTAGCAAAACTTTGGGATGTAAGTAAACAACGCAAACTTGTATTCTCTATACTGACGCTTCCCACATTTGGATATGGTCTTTGGAAGGCAATGGGAACTTATATTTGGATGACAGAAAATGCACTATACTGCAAAATTTTAGATGCTACTGAGCGAGTTGGTACAGTTGGTATTTCCTACAGATTTTCGGGCTACTTGAGCCACCGAATAAGGGACAGGGTAATTTTAGATGAGGAGTTTGGTCTTGCACAGAAGTTTGATAGGTTAAAAAGTTCACCGAGAGGAACACATTTGGCTGAGATGGCAAACATGACACCAATTCATGGTTTTACGGCACCTGTTCCACTTGGTATTTGGTCTCCGCTTGGAATATCTTTCCTAGGTTATGCAAGTTTTCATGTAACCTTTTTTGTGTGTATCAATTTGTCTTTATTATTAAAATATTGTAAACAGACTTTACAATACAAGTTTACGCGCATTAGGAAAAACAATACACGTGTAATAGAAATTAGGAGTAGCAAACGAAATTAAACCACATGTGTGTCGTTTCGGTTTTTCAAAGTTGCTGTGGTAAAATCTGATCGTTTGTAGCGTCGGGACCAATTGTTATGTTATGAAGATTGCTTTGCTTGTGGTTTAAAAAATTATTACAAGAAAGCACCTCGTATTCATTTGTATATAAAATTAGTATGCCATTCAAAAAATATGCACTTAGAGATAATGTCAAAGTCACTGATTGCATGAGAGCACTGCGTAGGCTTACGGAATAAAGAGTAAAATAAATTAGTGAAACACTGCAACGCATGCTTGAACAACTTTAATCTACATAGTGTGTGCCATCATAAGTTTCGTTCTAATTAAAAATGGTTTATATAATACTAACAGTTTAGTCTAAATCTGACAACTTCAAATCAAATTCAAACTTAAATTTCAAAATTACGAAAAGCTAAAAAAGGTACTACAAAAATGAGTGTCTATAAATTATTCAAACACCAGATTGGATTAACTACCTGCTAATTACAGTTTAGTCAAGCATTGACCTGGAAGCAAGTTATGTATTACAATTTGGAACTAGTCTCAAAAAGTCAAGTGTTGTAATGTTTAAGCTGTTTCAAATTTGAGAATGAATATGTGCATTTATGACAATGATAAAATGTTTTTGAATTTATTCCCAAAACGCACTACTACTTCCAAAATCTGAACAACTAGTGCACAAACAATCAAAAATCCATACCACTTAAGAGCGACTGAAATATTAAGCACTGTTAGAGGATCTTCATTCTGATCCATTCCAATCGCAGTCAAAAGTTCAAAATGTTTCACTTCATTATTCTTTTTTGATTGCTTTACCTTGTTTTCTTGCTTTCTGGTATAATCAAACGCGTATGCATAAGAATTAGTAATACCACTAACGTTGCTCATACGCAACTGTTTTGATAGCAAGTACGACCTATATTTAAGCCTTAGATACGAATAAATTCCAGCACTCAGAATACGTCCCATGTTTTGCAACATAACGCGTGAAGCTATATTCTGATCCAACAAAGTCCACCTTAAGAGAGTCCATCTGAGAGGTAAGTATGATCATCATTATCATAGTACGTGTACTCCAAGCTAGCCACAAAAGAAATTAGTTCCTTAAAATTCAAGTAGTCAATCTCAAAAGAGTAATCGCTGTCCTCATAAATCCAAACAAATTTTCTGGCGTTCGATGAAGAAGTGAAACCCGTGTCACATGTTTCCATGGAATATGTTTCTGTGTCGTTAGTAGGGCATCCTAAATAAAACTGGACAATATCGCCTGTAATTGCGTCTACCTCATCTTCATCGCCCACCCAGTAAATTCGGCTTCTAGCTGCGTTAATTTTTCTGAGAATATCTTGTTTGCTTGCATTTTTCTGAACTATATAAGAAGTTTGCAACAATTTAATGGTGTCTTCTAACGTAAATATTCTCCAATCTGAATTTGAGTTATTTTTGGATCCAAGTAGCATATTGGATAGTGATTCTGGTAAATTGTTTGGCTCGGGTTCGAACATCATATCAGTCAGTAACGAGGATGTGTACAAATTCCGCACAAACACACCTAACATAAGCCACATCACTATTACAAATGACCGTTTTTGTAGTATGCTTCCATCATCACCTTGTTCGATGGCAGTAGCTAAGGGCCATACAATGACCGTATATGTTGAGGTCTGATCAGTTTTCGCCATGAAAAGAACGCAGAGCACGCTTAGTAGTAAAATTAGATAACCTATCCAAATCCAAGTGTTAAAAGGAAAAAACACCGAAGCCATGTACGTAGCATCTACAAGCTTATGTCTTTTTATTACAGTGATGTAGCGAAGACCAGGTAATCTTGTGGAAAATATATAGGGGGCAAGGTAATCATCAGTGCCTGCATCGCCGTATTTTACAGAATACCAGCGAAAACTGAAGTCGTTACAAAGTAATTTTGAGGTGCAGTTCATGTTGTCAAAAATCATTTCCAGTGTTGCGTCCATCTCTACTTTTTGGTAGTTTTTGTCAACTAAACCAAATCTTTTTGAAACGTACTTGTAATTATTTAAAAACGCCGAAAGGTCGGCTGATTTCAAGTTTGTTACTGAAACCAAATTTAATTCAAATAAACGCAATTTTACTGTAAATCGAGTAGGAACCTTATTAGGATACAAGCTAAGGTAATTCTCCAACCTGCCCGTAACCAAGTATCCTAGCAACGTACAATCGTTAGTTTTGGGAACGAAAAATATTGGCATTTCTAACGAAACATCAGCTCTGATTTTCCCTGCAGATTTGGAGCAGAAGGTATTTGGAATATGCGCAATTCCGTAAATAGTAATCCAGGACAATCTGTGCTTTGTGTTTCCGATGCTGTACTCAGTAGGATTAAATACTATGTAATTATCTAGAATACTTGTTGTAAAACCCCTTACAACACAAGCAAAATGATATTTCTGTTTATACATTGTGCGAGATATAACATACGAGTCAATGAAGTCGCTATGGTTCTTATATTTGTGAAAAAAGACTTCAGACTTTCTTACAGACGATCCACTTATGTGCTTGTCCGTGTCTGTGCTTAAACTCACACAAGTTGGTATGTTCTTGCAGTTGTTTAACAAATTGTTTTGCAGTATTGTTCTGGATGTTACGTTTGGCCACTTGAGGATATATTTAAAAACAGAAAACTCCAACCGGACTGTGCATCGAGCTAATAAAAACTCTAAAATGTCAAGTTTGGCTTCTGCGGGTTTTTGGAAAAACAATGTAGCAAGAACAATAGAAATAAATTTCACTTCATACATTCTCCTCATCATACTCTTGGTACCAAATTGAGAGGGCCTTAATCAAGAATAAGGTCCCTACCACCACTGCTTCCCCATAAAATACACGCAAGGTTAAATCCAGAAATGCCAAAAGAAAATTAAAATTATTTTATATAACCTTTCCTGTCACTTATTTCATGGTCATGTTATGTTAGCATTGACACAATTTTAAAGCACTCATCATTTCTTGTAAGAATATATAGTTAAATATTTAAACCGAACAAAAACTTGTCCAAACTAATAGATACTACAAACAAAAAAATAAAACTTTTTAACGATTGACGAAAAACGATTTCTAACAACATAACTGATTGATATCAGCACTTCATGTGATTTGTTGGCTAATAGAGCAAATTTTGACTATCACTAATCTCTAAACAGTTTTTGATGGGAATGAATGATTTTTAAACTATAAGACCACACACCCAATGTATGTACGCTGACATTAAGACAACAACAATTTTTAATTGTAAAATAATCCAATATTGTAGGTAGAATTGGAGTTGCTAAGACACTTAAATAACTAATAATTCAGAGTTTTTCAAACACAAATTTAAAAACCATTTTGTCATTGAATTACATAGCTATAGCTATATGCCAAGCTTGTCAATTTGATTTTTCAAGAGACATAATGAGAGTAGCTCGTGCAAAAGTGTTTTGCTCAATAAGCAATTTTTTGACCTTGAGTCTTGAGATATTAAAAAACTTAAAAATTCCTTCAAAAAGTGTTGTTGCTGCGCAAATGACCACATAGTAAAACAGGGATTTATATTGTGTGCTTTACTTTTATTAATATAATACATTTTTGGCGTTTAATATGTTTTGAATGAATTATGTCCTGAAGTTATCATTTAAAGTATTTTGGAAACTATTAAAACCATTTAAAGAATCTTTTACAAATAGATTGTCAGGTGAATTAGTGTAAAGATAAATGTATTTGCGTAAGTACTCTTTTTATGCTAAATATTTAATGTACATATCCAACTGAAGACATGTGAACTATAGATTGTCCTATTCTATACAGAAACATTGTTAAATAGAAAATTCACCAACTGTCAAATATGTTTTAACCGCAACGTCTTTAAAACTATGATTCTCTTGGTGGCAACTTTTAAACATCAAAGCTCATTAAAAATGACAGAAGTTTTAATAAAACAAAACAATTGATCTCAAGCATATATACAAGCACAGGTATATGTGCAAATTAATTGCTAAAGTGTACCAACGTTTACTTCCAAAATTAATATAGTCCAATAACATATCTAACGTACTCCAAAAACACCGTAGTAAATGCAACAACTATCAGTAAAAAGTACCACCTAAGTGCAACTGAAATATTGAGCATGGTTAACGGCACCGGCTCAGTGCTTTCTGAGTGAACAGCCTCAATTTTAAAATTTCTAACTTTATCGCCTGGTATTGATTTAATCCTGTTTTCATGTCGCTTTGTATAATCGTAGGCGTAAGTAAAATAGTTTGAAATTCCATGCTTGCTTGAATCAGGGAAATCTATTCTAAACTCCGTTTTCTGTTTAATCGAGAGATTCATTTGACGTAAAAATTTATAAATTCCCGCACTTAGAATGCGTCCCCATGTTTTTAACGTCAAACGAGAAAGTAAGGTATGGTCAAAGACAATCCACCTCAACTCTTGTTTTTTGATAAACGACTCGTCATCATTATCATAATATTTGTATTGTATAGTTGGCAAGAAAACCGTTTTATCTCGTATAGAAACAGACCAGCCAAAAGCCCGTTCAGAAATAAAATAAAAGTAAACAAATTGCTTGCTAATTGCCAAATCAGAAAACATATTGCTTTCCATTTTCATTCAAATTTCTTCAACATCATGATGTGTCCGTAAGTAAAACTGCACACCTTTACCAGTAAGCAGTGCTATTTCGTCTTCCGGGTCTAAATACTTAAGGTTTTTGAAAATTGTGTCATCATATGACACATTATTTGTAAATCTGACAAAACCTTGTTTCACGTTATTCATAAAGGACAACTTTGTCTTTCTTGTAGAAAATACGATACTATGAAATCTTGACAACGCCGTTTCTAGATTCTCTGGGAAATTTATTGGTTCTGACTCAAACATCATATCAGTTACAAGCGAAGATGTGTATAAATTTCTAATTAGTACAGCAAACATAAGCCACTCCAAAACTACCAAGGTTTTTCTCTTAACTAAGTCATCATCTCCTTGTTCTAAGCAAGTGATCAAAGGCCATAATAAAGTTTTTTCTAATAAACGACAGGCATTTGCAAGTAGCAGAGTGCACACAACACATGCATACAAACTTAAAAAGCCTACCCAAACCCACAATTTAAATGGTAAAAACACTGATGACAAATATGTTGAGTCCATAAGCCTTTCTTGCTTGACAATAGTTAGATATCGAAATCCACTCGGTGTCGGTTGAAATACGTGTGAAGAAAAAATATATTTTTTCAAAGGCTTAGAAAGTAGGGCGTCAAATATATTTTGTCGAAGTGGCATTTCAGAGTTCTGGCTACTGTTTAAATACATTAGCACAATTTTTCGAGTTTCTGCAAGTTCGTGTAGCTGATTTGGATAGTTTGCTCTGGACAAGTGAGTAGTTGATGTGGTGTATATATTGGTGTATGCCCGTTGCAATGCTGAAATGTCTGAAAAATCAACGTTTTGAGCAGAAAAAATTTCGACTTTGTGTACATGCAATGATGTACGCTGAAATTGAAGTTTGCCAGATTTAGTTCTGCCAGCTATCGAACGTCCTAATACCATACAATTTTGTTGTTCGGTTTGTAGCAACAACAAAGCAGCAAATGAGTTGTCCACCCAGATAGTTCCAGATGCGGAATTGCAGATATAATCTGTAATTACCGCAATTCCGAACACGGTAACCCAAGGCCATCTAAACTTTTCAAGACTCCACAGGAACTTGTAGTCCAACTTATCAAACAGAATATGCATTTGGTTTCCTAGAACATTGGATGTAAAATATTCTACTACGCAGACATAAAGAAACTTTTGCTTATATAGCGTGCGTGATAGGACTATTGCGTCCAAAGAATCAAAAACATCCTTGTACTTGATAAAAACTTGATGTGAAATGCCAAAATAGTAAGAAGTATTTCTAAAGTAGAGTTTGTCAGCATTTGTGTTTATAAATGTGCAAGGAAATGTAGTAATACACAAAGCCCAATATTTTGCTAACGGGAATCCTTTTCCTATTGTTTGCGGCCAGAGGAATTTATGTGACAAAGTCGAAAACTCAAACCGGCTTGTACACTGTGTGAGCAACATGTTAGAAACTTTTTGAGGATTTGCAGATTTCCCTAAAGAAATGCGTAGTATAGCTTGTAAACAAAATGCCCAACTAGAAAGCTGCATTTTCTCGGTTAAGTATCTAACACATTGCTAACGCATCGTTTGTTCGGTGAAGCGCATTGCTTATCTGACCGTGAAATAACTTTGGCTTTGAATGGTAAAGATGTTTGAAGAATTGAAGAAGTAGAAATATCTTGAAATAATGATGCGTACCTCTGAATATAATTACTACTACGCTCAACTGTGGTTGATATTTTATAAAACTCATGTTGAAAAACAATTGTATGTAATACACGTAGCGTATACGTTAATAATATTTTATAGCAATTTATCACTTTAAGGTTGATTATGTACTAGATGTCATATGTAATGTCAATTGTCGCTAGCTCTACTATTAAATACATCTAATTTCCTACAATAAAGTTGACATGCTTTATTGTTAAGTGCTTCTTTAAAATGAAGCAGCTCCTCTCACTTGTTTCAATCAAATAAATTGAAAAGAGGTTTGTTTACAACACGATATAAAAAAGAAGTTTTTATTTTATCTATTCAAATATACAAATTGAACCTGATTAAGAATTATAATCTTTTGCTTCATTTAGTTCACAAAATAAAGCTTAAACGAGTGTTTGGTTATGTCTATTACAAAACATAACGCAGAAGCTAAACGTTCTAATAAAAAATATTAGTAAATACTAAACAAAATTTTAATAGGTGCTTTTTATGAACAGTATCATGCAAAAACTAATGCAAATGCATTTTACGTTTTATGTTTTTCAATGAGTTTCTAAAGAACTCTTTGTTTTTGAACACAAGGATGAAGCAATCCCACCAAATTTAAAAACCCCATCCAATTGCCAGTGGAAAAATGTTGATAAATTCTTCCCTTCAAAAGGTAAACTTTAAGGTTGTGCGGCTATTGGAATCCTGTATGTTTTTGCAGTATAGAAATTTAGTTACAACGATTGTTTAAAACAATTTATTAGTAAAATCGACCCAACGTTTCGATTCGACCACGAATCCTCAGGGGTTTTTACAATAAAGGCAAAATCGTAGAGAAATATAACACCAAAAAGTTAACAATAATTACTGCAATATAATATGTATATTATGTGTCCAGGTTATCCATTTCCGTATCTTAAGCTACCAAGTGTGAAGTTCATCCAGGAGCTCGTTCATCCTGTATATTTTACCTGCTTTTTGAAGAAATGGGTCAGCGTGAGTGTGGGGCAAAGTATCTTGGATTCTGTGTAAAATTAGAGGAGCCCTTTCCACGCCTGCTGAAGTAGCAGCCAATGTGAATGTCAATCTGACCTTGGAAATCTTGTACAAAGATGGAATGCCGTTCTACAAAAAATATTTAAGTAAGCTAAACCTATTATCTTTGATTTGTTTAAGTTTTGGTAATTGCTAATTAATTGATAATGGTTTCCTCTGAATTTAAGATGAAGATTTGGAAAAGTTACTGTGTGGAACTGCATTAAAATTTGACAGAGTGTTCAGGGAATACGTGAACGAAATTCCTTCAGGATTGTTCCAGCCCGAGGATGACTCTCTGTATGTGAACCTCACTGCTACCATTTTCAACTTGGATGCCAAACTAACTACTCACTTACATGGTATTCTGGCCAACTTTCAGGAAAGGTCCCTTCAAAAACTGAGACAGGATTTGACCTTGTACCATGAACCTGGCTCCTGGAGGGATGCGCCAACTGTAATCTTCTGTCAGGATGGCACCCAGCTCAAGGTTAATCGTGGAATCCTCTGTGTTCGAAGTCCAGTCTTTCGAACCATGTTCCAAACGGAAATGAGTGAAGCTGACAGTGGTCGAGTGAAGATTTATGAGATTCCTTCAAAGGCTCTGGACGTTTTTCTGCACTTTGTGCACACCGGCGAGCTTAAGAATAGCTGGAAGGAAATGGGAATTTTGGAGGGTCTGACTTATGCTGCACACAAGTATGAGTTGAAGGATTTATTTTAGTTCTTGGAATTGGCATAGGGTTATTTGGTCAACCAGGGAAATATTGGAAGATTGATGAATCTTGCCAAAACATTGGGTAAGGTGCAAGCTGAGAAGGAATTGATGGACTATTTCAAACGGGAAGTGACTTCGATTGAACAAGCGGCGAGTATTATGAAGGAGGCAGAATCCTCTCTGGATTTGTATCCAAAGTAAAGGAGCTTAAAATGGGAACTGAATGAATTGGTTGAAATGTAAAAATGTGCTTGACTTAATCATTTTTTGTAATAAGCTACTGTATTTCTTTAAGCTGGTGTAGTTAAATTTTGTACAAAATTGAAACTAGTGAATAAAGTTTATAGTTGGCTAAACGGTTTATTTGAGTTCCTGGAGTTGGCACTAGGTCATTTAGTCAGTTTGGAGAATTGCGGAAAATTAATGAACCTTGCAAGAACGTTGGGTATGGAACAAGCCCAGAAGGAATTGATGAACTATTTCAAACGGGAGGTGACTTCGATTGAACAAGCGACCCGGATTATGATTGAGGCGAATTCGGTTCTGGATTTATATTCGAAGGAACCCGAAGTCGGAAATGAGTAGGGATGACAAAACAAAAGTTTAAATCAATAAATTCCATGAAATCGACGTATTTGCTGTGATGTGCTTGACTTAATCATGTTTGTTTAGTGCAAATTTCTGAAAACTGGTGTAATTGAATGTTGAACATAACTCAATTATGATAATTGAAGGTAAAAAATAAAATTAATGACTAATTTAATGCAACTAATGGCTGTTTAAAAAGAAAATCTTTAATATTTAAGTTAGAATTTTTAAAGAGAGATAGTTTTATGAAGCTTCCGGAGACATTAGTTCGATGATCGAACTTCGATCGTACAGAGATCAGTCATAATCAGTTGGAATTAATATCTATACCTACACACTAGTATGGCAATGTCTTCCGGTAGACTTAACACGCAGGAACACTTCCTGTAAGTGACCATAAAGGTTTAACAACTATCTGAAATATTTTCAAAGTTTTTCTTTATTTCGAAATCGCATTAAATTTTACTTACAGTTAGTTAGTACAGTTGATATTAAGAGTAATGAGTATTCTAAACCCAAACCGTAGAAGAAAAATACCCACATTACTTAATATATTCTACTTGTGCTCCAATCCTGGTTTTTGGTTTAGAAACACTCTTGGAACGAAGATTTTTCGAGGTTGTTGTGTTACTTGTTTGCGGATGGTTATCCAAACTCTTTTTCTAGCTTGGTATGACAAAACTCGTCCTAGATATTTTGCAAACGACAAAACATACAACAAAATTTTGTAACAAAAGCGTAGCAATTTCCAAGCGCTTTTTCTTATTTCAATTACAAAGCAGCCAACCGCTAGCAGCAAACCACATGCCAAAACTATAAACAGAACTAATACATTTCCTTTCATATTTGCAGCTTTAATAGGCATAGGAATGGACAAGAACTTTTCGTTTCCCAATATTTTACCCCACCATTCAAACATGCCTGATTGCTTAATGCCTTTAATACGTTGCAACACATAAGGTGGTACATTACCTGCAGGGTTAAAGTTAAAACTGTAGTTTGTGTACGTTTCTTTACTGATATCTGCCGGAATGCCTTCACGTTGCAATTCTTTAGTAATCTTTGAGCTTAAGTACGCTTGTAAAATAACTGCAGTGTTTTTGCAGTTCCTTAGCTCTTGTGTTAATACAGCCACTTCGTTATCTCTAAAGCAGGAATAATCTGAATTTGGACCACGATGCTTGCATTTTGAAAAGTTTGCATATGTCTCAGAGCCAAACTCACTTTGAAGAAATATATCAACAGTATTGTTGTGTAAATAACTTGCTCCTTTGATTTTCTTCAAAGTTTCCAAAAATAATAGTGCCTGGCTATTGTTATCGTTTTCATCTACAAAATTTTCAATTTCACCTATTGCTGAATGTATGTCATACCAACTTGGATCATGTTTTATGTTATATATTATATGTGCATTAGTTTTTAAATCACTGTGATCGAAGTGATCGAACCAGCTTTTAAAAATATATCCACTTCGTGCAAATATTGTAAACTTATTGTCCAGCAATTGCTGCAAAGTCTCAAAGGCTACTCTTGCGCGAGGGAGGATTAAATTGTACACGTTTTGGTTTTTGTACGCATTGCTTAAAATCACTCCCATTAAAAGATACACTCCAATTACGACACGTGTTCTTGAAACATTTACCAGTGGACTGGTAAAGGGATCCCCTTGCTCAACTAAAACTTTGTAGAACGAGTGAAACTTTGAGTGAAACATTTTTTGAGCAAAATGTTTTGGCTTTATATAAAACATTAAAAAATAAATAAAGCACAATCACACAAATGAAAATGCTAAGCCAGACATAATCTTTGTAAGCGGAAAGTAGTTCCTTAAACAGAAGATGGCTCATTTGTGGCTTTCCACAACTAACAAACTGTTGATTTGCAAATGAGAAATGCATCAAAACAGAATACTCGTAGAAATTTTGAGTACTATACAATTGCAGTTTTCCTATGAACATTGCAACATGATTCCAGTTTGGCGGTTTGTTTATCAATTTTTCCATTTTACAAACTTTATCTTCTTCAAATATCTCGTAGCTAAAATTTCCTAAGATATCTAGTAACATGTACGCGTACAATTCAAACACTTTTGTTTCATTATTTTTATAATTTGTTCCGTTGAAAAATTTCAATACTAAGTTGTCTGGGTAACATTTGCCAAATATATCCGAAATTGAATTTGCATGTAGTCTGTTGGAGCCAAAGAGATGCCAACTAGTTTGTTCATTTTGTGGTTGCGCCAATTGTAAAATTCTATAAACTGATATATTTGTAGTCCACTTGCTGATTAAAACTGTGTGGTTTTGCAAACGGTTTAGGAAACTAATTTCCTGTAGCCAAATTGAAACATGTGTAATTGTCCCCAATGTTTTAAAAATATTCTTTTTTCCAAATACTAGATGAGCTAAAGAGTATACACCTTGCATTAAACGACTCTTTTCTGCATATTTAAATACGCGGTTTTCAATTTTTCTACTATGTTCCAATATGGTATTTGTTGGTGCATTCAAAATAATATAAAATATCCGGGACATTTTTAAAAAGCTGTAATCAGTGCTATCTAAGCGGGAAGAAAATCCTAAGGAACGTGGAACTGTTTTGTCATCATAAGCTGGTCGAAAAAGTTCAAGTTGTGCAGCACAGTTCCACGGTTTCGAGGCATACGAAAGTTTATCGCTTATAAGGTCAACACAGAATGTTCTAGGGAAAAAATGTAGTACATTTAAATACGGCGACAGTTTGCATGCGTACTTCCAAATATTCCAGTGCGAAATACTGGCGTTTATATTGTGGATTCCTTTGGGAACCATTACAATTCTTTGGTAGTCTATGTTTTGGTCTGTATATTGTAGAAACACAGCAGGAACTATACTTCGTAGCATTATTGGAAAGATCACTAATTCCAAGTTTATCTCCTGGTAATTATTCAAAAGAACAAGGCACCTTGCAGTAATGAAAGGATGTAAAAGTTGGTGCAAGTTCTGAATCACTGCTAATTTATGCCTTGTTTTATAAGTGTTTAGTAGAACATCTTGCGCCTTTTTTGTATTAGTGTCATACCAATCGGGAGAATTAAAAGCCTGGTTGCTTTTGGTTTTATGCATTAGTGTTCGTAGGGAAATTGAATACTTTTGCTGACGTGACACATATGGAGCAAAACAAAATATTAAAACAATCAGGAGACACGTCTTTTTAAACATTTTATTTTGGTAGTAAAACGGTTCAGAACCAAAAACGTTCTATAGGCAATAAGAACTGTGGCTGACGTTTGCATCCAACTGACACCAGTACTCTGAATATGGGTGCTACGGTCTTTTTGAAAAGCGACTGAACTGAAAAGCGGTGAAAGTAGTCCCACAGAGAAGACTTATATTTTTAAATCCAGTTACTTTTAAAGCTTTGTCTTAGGTTTCCAGGAAATTTTTATTTAATACCAATTGTAAGTTGACGTAAAGTAGAGCGACAAGAGTAATATATACAACGCAATATACCAATGGACAACGCTAGCAAATATAATTACATATTTTGTTATAAGCTTTGCGTGTCTTTGCAAAAGGTTTTAAATTAATTAGGTGATATGTAAGCGTGGCTTACGAGCAGTGTATGTAGGAAGTATTTTAATAAAGTAGTATTATATTCCGATGCCTACCAGAAAGTACCTCACGAATCGGTAAAAGCTAATAGAATATGCTAATTAATTTGTGATTCTCAGCTTGCCCTGGTAGTATAGGAATGACGTCAAGGCGTTGAAAAATCCATTCGGTCTATCCATGCATTTCAAAATCAAAAATTCATATATAACCAACACTCACGATGCTATTACAGCTTGCAAAGTTTTCTGGAACTTTAGAGCAAAATTGAGCACCATCAACATAAAATTGTCAAAACAAACATAGGGCGCAAACTTACAGCGTTAGTTTTTTTTTACTATGTCGGGAATTAACTTAAATGATTATTTTTAGTTTCAACCAGACTAGTGCACTATCGGCAAATAAGAAATTATAATAAAATGCACTCAATGCATGTAAACACGTACATTTCTTTTTACGTTTTTGTGTTTCTTTAATAAATGAATAAATTTCTTCAAATGCTTAAAATAGCCAAAGGAAATGCTTCCATTAGAAGAACTCAAAGCTTGCTACCCTTGCAAAACGGTGTTTTTACAACTTGAGCATACGCTTATTATTACAGCACATCGTTTGGCCTTTCTAGCTAGCTTCAAAGTTTCCCATTGTATTCGTTTTAAGCCAACAAGCTCAAACAAAATAAATACAAGACTTGAAACAACTACAAATGTCCCAATGCAAACCAGAAAGCCAATCAATCTGTTATCCAAGCCGAGCTTAATTGTTTTCAGTGTTGGGCCCCGTTTGTAGTTTTCAGTTGCGATTATCAAACTCTTTCCAAGGTTTTCTAAGTAACGTCGTATCCCACTTTCATGCAAAATGTAATTTAACAATTGCCTTATTTCCATTTTCATTTTACTTTTTCCATATATCCGGGTCAACCTCATATACATTCCGTATGTCTTCTGAGCAAACATCCATTTCGCTTGTTTTCCATCACAGGTTTCCCACAAATGTTCATTTATAGCTTTCATTTCGAAACTGTCTACTTCTAGCTCAAGAGATTTTGAGTGGAACTTCTCTTCAGGATTGGATGGTAAGGAAATCCAAAATTCTTCATCGGTAGGATCCCTTAGAAATCCCTCTGACTTTAGTCCAATCTCAACGTAAGTCAAACTTTCACCTCGTATCTTACGCAGAAGAGAGATTCCACCAAATTCAACAATTGCTGTTATATCAAACATAGTAAATTTAAATCCATTGGCAAGCAGTTGACTCAGGGATTCAAAAACATGAACTGTAGGAGGCGCAATCATGTTTCCAGTCATGAAGGAGGTATAAGCAAATCCCAACAAGAAAGCTGCTTCCAGAAACAAAACACAAATGGGAATATTTGGTGAATTCTGCAAAAACACTAATGCCATCACTTCAAATAGCAGACTAACTGGTGTACGTTTCCTAATTGAATAGTAAATCTGCTTGACTTTTTCGGCAAATACTAAAAAGATCCACAAAGCCAAAGAGACAGTACCAACAAGTATCCAACATTTCTGATCAAACGGACTTCTGAGAATGCTCAATATGTCGGCCGTTGTCCAGGTGGGTTTAGTGACAGGATATCGTATTCTGTAGACTGTGGTGTCCCATAACAACAACCCTACTAGATCTGATCGATCCCACTGCGCTTCACTTGTTTCATCAGCAAACTGATTATAAATAAAAGCTGAAGCCTTTGCATATAATCCATTTGAAAGATAAAGGTCATCTGCTTTGAGCTTGCTTTTACGCTGATTTCGTCTGTCGTAGACCATAGTAAAATTAAGCTGGTTAGCTAGCAAATCAAGAACAGTGGTAAACCGATTGGTACAAAGTACTGAACGAAAAATGCGAGCGAACGAGCGCACGTTCTTGGATGCCCGGGAATAATACCTGGACCATGTTTCTTGATGTGTACAGCCGTCTTTTTTTCTTGTCACTTGGTTGCCTATGTAGAAAACAAGTCGCTCCCTTGATCGCCAACGAACAAAGTTCCACTTTATTCGATTTCCATGTTTACTTGTGTCAAAGTATGTTTCAAGAGCGTGAAGTTCTTCCCCCGAAATGCAATCAGTAGAACAAACAGGAATGATGGTATCTATATGATAGGTTGTATGTGCCAGCGTTATATACTCAGGGTAGGTAAGCAAAATGAAGGTAGTCAGAGGAGCTTGAAATATCCAATAGGGGTCTTTCAAAATATTGTAGAACTTCGCTTTAGTTGCTGGCTTTATCATCGTGTGAGCTAGCAAAATTGCATCATTTCTGATTCGTATGGATCTAAACTGAGCTGCAACACAGGTTAGCCAAACAGTCCATCCAACAATGTGCTCGCTTAAGCTGCCTTTCTGATATTCCAGAACTTGTTGAAGAGAAGTTACTACAATGGAACAGTATTTGAGCGTACGACTTCTTAGATTTGTTACAGGTTTGGTGTTATATCTGTCTAGATTTTGTGAGCCATCGGGATTCCGACTACTTACAATTTTAAACCGATGATATGCAGTTTTTAGTGTCCAGTTGGTATCCACAATTTGCCAAATCATATCAGTTGTGTGTGTTTCAAAATCGAGTAAATTGCTGTTGATAATTTCTGTATTCCATGAGTAAATTTGCATAAGATCCTCATTGGAGGTTTGTTTTGTATTGTATACAGGCCGTACTAAGTATCCAATGCAATATGAATAAGTTCCTGGTTTTATGTTGATCAGTTGGGCGGTGATTTCGCTAAAAATTCCTAAAGCTAAGAGAATACGCTGCCAAATATTTCTCAAATCCATTTTTAGGCTTTTATTGGGGATTTGAAAGTTGAGTCAACTAGATAAGCTAGCACGGCATAAGAGTGCACGTGTACTGGTAATTGAGCGGATGGGGAAGCTCTGACCAATTTATTTTGGGTTGTAATTATTTTTGTGCTCAAGTATAAAAAAATATGATTAAACTTCGAAAACCTTGTAAGTTGATTGCTCATTAGTTCTTTAAAAAGAGTAGGGCCTACTCAGTAGGCGAACAGTGTAAAAACCGACATTAATACTTAATTATAATTGTTCTCAACATTAACATGGCCTTCAGTTAAAACATTAAGAGATATAGAATTACACATTTGTCGTGTAAAAATTGCTACATACAAAAAGTTATTCAAACTCGGAGCTTTATCAAATATATTTATAAATTGGTATGCCCATTTTTGTTAATTTTGTCCAGTAACCACTTAAACCAGAATGCTGAATTGAGCGCCACCGTCTCCAAAATAAATCAAGTGATACTGGCAACCTACTAATTGTAAGCTCATAGGCTATAGTTTGTAGACTGGATAGCTACTAATATGCAAATCAGCTTCATTAGTCACTTGATTGTACAGATATGTTTACATTTGTAGGATTACATCGTACGACTCAACAAACGATTCCCTTTTACAAACTCGGACGTGAGATATAATACTTTCATTCAATGGATTAAGATAGTGCTTAAGATTTTTGGCTCTGTAAAACATTTTTTCAGCTGAATATTAAGTCGGAGCAATTTTAGATTACAGTATGAACCATATTATTCTTTACATGTTTGCACAATTTTATTAGGCTTGTAGACAAATCTATGGCAATAGTCCTTTTCTACCGTTAAATAAAACGAGAACAACATTGAAGGAGTCCATGCGTTGCCGTCAGCAAGCGAGTAGGCGTACTGTATGATCTTTTCTGGCGCTGAATAAAATTTAAGATTTTAAATAATTAACTCATTCAATGTTTGAAAATGATAGGTCTGTGATATTATTGCCGCGCTAATAGTTGCAAAGCAGCATACCCATCTAGGATTGTGATTGGCAAACCCATCAAAATGTTATAGAAAAATGTTGGGTTCTCCCATGATTTCTTCGAATTTAATTTTGAGTGTCGAATCAGCACGGTCACAGTAAGAATTGTTGATACACCAATAAGACATCACATCAAAGGCATATATATATTCCGAATACTTCAAATTATCAAATTTTCTTAAACTGGTGCACAAAAGTGTGTACATATGATGCGGGCTTTCAATTGAAGACGAAATATATGGCCACATACTTTTTATAATCCTGAAACGTGGATAAAGTTTAGGTTAAGAAATAAATATTTTCTAGGGTTCATCGAATGTTTAGTTTAGGTTGTTCACTAGTCAATAAATTTGTGATTGGAATAATGGTCGAGTTTGGAAAAAGTTGGTTGTGTATATGAAGTGATAAGCTAGATTTGCTAGAATCACACTCCCTGCCAGCAATGTCTGAATTACAGAAATAACAAGTCGGTTTATTGGTTCCAGATTGAGATTCCATATCTGTTGAGAGCTTAAAGAGGGCAGAAATAGAATATAATATTCCAATATGACCATCCGTTTCATTTTGTTTATCACGCAACCAAATTTCAATACTTTTGGATCACCGATTACAGCCTGATTTGGTTTGTATATTTGGTAGCATTGTTTTTGAACCTCCCCATAAAGTCTTGTTAATCCCGTTTGAGACTTGACAATGTAATAAGTAATAGCCAACGCTGTGATACTCGGGTCTACTGACTGTATCAGTTTTTCTCACGAAAATCAATATTTGTACAAACTTTGTTGATAAATATTTCTCAAAATAATTTTCGAGAACTGTCATGTCATGCTGACTTTTATCTTGCGGCGCAACATTTGATTTCCAATGTCTACAGCAAATCTAAAAGCGCGCTTTCTGGAGTGAACACGTGAAAACACTGGAATGGTATAAACTTAACCCTAAGCAAAATCATATATTTTTAATAGTCATTGCTTCGTTTGACTTGTATATTTCAGCACTCATACTTCTTTAAACCGATTTTTTACACAGCAAGGTATGCTGCATGCAAGCTTTTGAACCCACACACTCCTGAAAACAATTAGGCATAGAATGCTTAATGAAATGGCCCCAATGACACTTATAATCATACGAAACATAAAAAGGGTATAGAAAACTGTTGATGATGCTTATTAGCACAATAAAAATGCAATCAGTTTAACTAAAATGTACGTAACAACAATCTTGTTCAATTTTACGTTACTGTGGGTACATTGTACTTGCGTCATGCAGAGGACCAAAAAAGTGGAAAGTTTCAATAATGTAATTAATGTCGTTTATTGATTTGTAAGTTAAAAGCAATATAAACTCCTTCATTCGTAATAAAACCATTTTAACTATGTTATGTTTACAGTGCATCTATTTATATGCGATATTGCAACTACAAATAAAGGTGCAAGCCACATATATTTCAAACGTCCAGCAGTAAATACTAAAATTTAGCTGTTGTACATTTAAGTTGATAAATGAATTTCCAAAATTACAATTTATATTCCTGTTTAGGTAATACAACAATCCTTTTGTTTCACGCAATTTGTACAGAACTCCACTAAACTTTTCAAATTATGGTAACCAGATTTCCGCAAATCTTACCCACAAACACGTCTTTATGCCATTTTAATGAATTCGTAATATTGAAAACCCAGTCAATTATAAAATCACGCCTTTCATTAATACCTTTGTGTGTCGATGCAGAAAATTTTGTGGCAGTTGTGATTATTAATAGAAAAAGCTCAAATACCACTGCTAAATATATTGTAACACCAAATGGTGACGATAACCCTATTTTCTCAGGCGGCGTAACACCATGTATTGGAATCATCCTTGATACATCTTTAAAATACACAGATTTTGCAGCACTTTTCAAATCCTGAAACTTCTTCCGAATACCCATTTCCTCAGATTTCTGAAGCCAATTGTACAAAGGTTTAGACAAATATCCATACATTCTAAAGCTCATACCAAGCACCAATTTTGTTTCCTTTTCTAAATCCAGTCCTTTACAATAGTGTGTATTATCAGCCATCCAAATGCTATTTCGAGTAAGCTCATACATACCATCGCCAAATTCACCCAATGTTGAGGTAGTAATAATTAGTTTTTCGTTTTTGATAATATCCAGAAATGTTGACAAATTTAATTCATTATGAAAATTTAACTGGATTTCAATGACAATTCAATGTGATTTACTTCCGCAGTTATTTACATATTAGAACTGGCAACCTTTTGTATGTGCCTAGTGTACATTATTGGATAGATAATATATTGCTTCCGTATTCATTCTTCCGAGAAAATATGTATCCTACCTGAATATCCGGTACTTTCACCTTGATGCGTTAATACCTTAGACTATCAAGAAGGAATTGACGTACTATATGAGAACTAGTCCACTTTCCCCTGTCATGAAAGATTCACAAGGTTGCACTCTTTTTGTCTGTTTGGTTATCTTAAAGTCTGGAGTGTGAATTATTTACTAGTTACCATAAAAAATGAAGTTGACATATAACCGTGTTTGGCTTTATATAACAAATCTAGCTACAGTAGTTTCTGTACGTATTCAAAAATCCACTACAGGTCTTAACCTTGTTCAACGATGCCTTTTGTCAGATAATGCTGACGTTCACGAACTTCAAACATTAGAAAAATGGAAATCAACTGTTGAAGAGCAGCAATTAATTCAAAACTTAAACACTTTAATTTTACCCATGCTCCATCCAGAGGAAATGCCATTTATTGCAATCAACAACTTTGCAAGTGTCGATATTACAGCAACAAACGCACAAAGTGAGCACAATTTCATCATCAAAAAATGCCTTATCCCCCACTACCGCTCAGCCAACCTGCCATATTTGTGACACGGTGTTTTCTAAAAAGAGTAATCTAAAGCGCCACGTTATGCAGACTCATCTAAACATGGAAACATTTCAGTGTTTATTTTGTAACTCAAAGTGGGCAAGGCGAAACCTGCTTTTTAATCATGTCACAAAACACGTTGGAGAAAAACCTTTTTCATGCAATCTGTGCCATGCTGCTTTTACTGAAAACAGGTTTTTACAAAAGCATAAGAAAAAACACTTTGACACGCAGCTAGAATGCAAGAATTGTAAAATATGGTTTTTAACCAGAAATGCATTCAAACAGCATACTAATTTAAGTCACAAATTGGCAAAGCAATTTTTATGCTTGTTTTGTGCAAAAATATTTTCCCGAAAGGAGCATTTGTGGAAACATGTCAGTTTACATACTAAAGAAAAGCCCTTTCAATGTAGTACTTGCTTGACTGAATTTAAAGCTGAATGGTTTGTACGCCAGCACGAAAAGAAATGCGGAAACTAAACAGGATGATTGGTGCTTTATTTAAATAAGTTGTAAGTAAATATCTTTTTATATCTTTGTTTGAATGAAATAAAATAATTACTTTTGATTTATCCAGAAATCAGCCACGTAATTAAACATTATCATAAACCGTGCATTTGTATGTAATTTCTAACAGCAATTGTTTGGCTTTTTGTGGTTTACCAAAGATTACTGATTGAATGTTTATAATCTATTATGACTCAATACTTAACTTAACCTAGCAGAACAGTTTTTAATCAGCACCTATTGTATTAATGCAAAACATTGTTTCAAACACGACTTGCAGTAATAAAAAAGTAAATTTTTGAAACAAATTTTAGAAAACAAGTAGGAAGTTCCAGATCAAAAATGGGATTCCGCTCCAACGCAGAAAATATTACCCCAACTATTCAGTGCATACGAGTTTAGGCATTTTTTACAGTATAAGCATTCATACGTTTTAACATTCCAAAAATGACTTGCTCCAACGCAGAAATATTACCCCAACTATTCTGTGCGTACGGTTTATGCAGAGCAGAGCTAAAGAAAGTGCTGCTAACTCGGGAAGTTGCATATTCTACAGGACTGCCTAGAAACCTACTCTGAGCACTACTCTAGCTTAATCTCTAGGATATGCAACTACTCCAGTTAGCAGCACTTTCTTTAGCTCTGCTCTGCATAAACCCGTACGCACAGAATAGTTGGGGTAATATTTCTGCGTTGGAGCAAGTCATTTTTGGAATGTTAAAACGCATGAATGTTTATATATATTGTTAAAAATGCATAGACTTGAATGCACTGAATTGTTGGGGTAATATTTCTGTTGGAGCAAAAACACACATTGTGATTTCTGTATGAATTTTACATACACTGTTCCAATGGTTCATAAATATTAAGTCGTGATAAATGCTGTAGGATAAATGTTCTGAACCCACACGGTTCTTGTGCCATCTCCCATTGCAACTTTTTATCGTAATCTTCTGATTATTAAAATATTTATAAATTTTGTGAAAAAATAATTGGAGATTTATTTGTTTTTATGTTTACGTCAGCAATATAAAATTGGTCACTTGAGATTTCTAAAATATCTATTGAGTATACTGTAAAATAGTAGCACTGTATAGGATAGATAATTCATTGTCATCGGGGCTTATGACTTGTTACATAACAGTAATTTTAATTTATTTGTCCGCTGGCCATGGTGCAGACCAAATGACAAATTGTATGCGTTGCTTTTAATGGGACAAGTTAATTGTGTGACGACATTTGAATAATAATCACATGGTTTAGTTTGAGAACGGACGGACGGAGCAACGGGCTGGTACAAGATTTTCAAAATATTGTGAATTAATGTTCACGTTCGTAAACCTTAATGCGCCTTAAGTGCTACACATCTGAAAATGTCCGAAAACATTTAAAAAACAATTGCTAAGAAGTCGGAAGGCTTGCACAGACTTGAAGGTCTGTCTTAGAAACTGCTGGGGTCTGAGACGTTGTCTATTTAACAAAACGTTTTCCTTGGGAAAAATGAACGCGGGCAATTTGTTTTTTGTTCAGATGACCACCCATTGTGATCGTGATCAACCACGTTACATATCAGCTGAAAGCCGTTGCAGTTGATTACTGGATGGTTAATGGATTGTCATTGATATTGTCAATTTGGATTCTCTGCTACCTTTAGTGATGATAACAAGGCAAAAGGCATAAATAAATTTTAAAAGACGTTGACAATTTTTGCAGAAAGAAAAGTACTTTTTATTCGTTCATTTTCATGAGTCATTTAACAGCTTGCAAAATCCACATTAAACCTTGTATTCAGTGTAAAATCCATATCAATGCCACTGCTATGCCACAAGCAAGGGTCCATTCTTTCCAGGAAAGAACCTTAAAATCTTGAAGTGAATTTTGGAATCGCTTATCAAGCCACTAAAAATTTTTAGTGAATTTTAGAATCGCTTATGAAGCCTCTAGAAATTTTTACTGCATTTTAGAATCGCTTATGAAGCCTCTAGAAGTTTTTAGTGAAATTTAGAGTCGCTTATCAAGCCTCTAAAAATTCTTACTGAATTTTAGAATCGCTTATCAAGCCCTAAAATTTTTTACTGAATTTTAGAATCGCTTATGAAGCCTCTAGAAATTTTTACTGAATTTTAGAATCGCTTATCAAGCCTCTAGAAATTAATTTTTAAATCGTAATTAACGTAAAAATACGCACGCTTGACCCCGTAAATACGTAAAAATTGTTTGGTTCTTTGGAGAAATAAGGGATTCTATTGTCAATTCAGTTTTTAAAAGAACAAGTAAAAAGATATTTCAAAATTTACGATTTATTACAAAGAAATTAGCAAAAACTAAAATAATGAGAAAGAAATCTACAAAAGTTGACAAATTTTAGTGAATGTAAAAATAAAATAATATATTTTATTAGATTACAGATCTAAGCATTGCAAGTCAAACTACAATTAAAGAGTGATCAAACCCAATATATTAAAATATGACAGTTCTTTTCCGTTTACAAATGTAAATTTCAATTGTAATTGTATAAACATTTCACAATTATTATATTTAAATAACAAAATATTTAGTGTATGGTCTACAGAAGGAGTTGCAAATGTGTAAGCAAGTTTTTTCTACTTTAAAGTTACTGACAGAGATCCTTTGAGTGAACTAAGCAATGTCGCAATTTTGCCTTTTCCTTTGATCTAATTAGTGCTGTCAATCAAGAAGAAGCTGAACAATGGATTTTCGAGAAAAAATATTGCACCGAACGAAGAATGAAGAAACGTGGTAGCGTGTATACATAATCCTATACTAAATTTTGTTGTTAGGTAGTCGTACATGTTCATCCTGTTTCGCACCGAAAAAAATGCATTTATACGTAGCTGGAAATCGACTACCTAACAACAAAATTTAGTATAGGATTATGTATACACGCTACCACGTTTCTTCATTCTTCGTTCGGTGCAATATTTTTTCTCGAAAATCCATTGTTCAGCTTCTTCTTGATTGACAGCACTAATTAGATCAAAGGAAAAGGCAAAATTGCGACATTGCTTAGTTCACTCAAAGGATCTCTGTCAGTAACTTTACTTTAGAAAATACTTCTATGTGATTTACTTCCGCAGTTATTTACATATTAAAACTGCCAACCTTTTGTATGTGCCTAGTGAACATTATTGCATAAATATATTACTTCCGTATTCATTCTTCCGAGCAAATATGTTTCCTACCTGAATATCCGGTAACTCCACCTTGATGCGTTAATACCTTAGACTGTCAGGAAGGAATTGATATACTATATGAGAACTAGTCCGCTTTCCCCAGTCATGGAAGGTTCACAAGGTTGCACTGTTTTTGTCTGTTTGATTATCTTTAAGCCTGGAGTGTGAATTATTTACTAGTTGCCATAAAAATGAAGTTGACATATAACCCTATTTGGCTTTATATAACAAATTTAGCTACAGTAGTGTCTGTACGTTTTCAAAAATCCACGACAGGTCTTAACCTTGTTCAACGGTGTCTTTTGCCAGACAATGCTGACGTTCACGAATTTCAAACATTGGAAAAATGGAAATCAACAATTGAAGAGCAGCGTTTAATTAAAAACTTAAACACTTTAATTTTACCCATGCTCCATCCAAACGAAATGCCATTTATTGCAATAAACAACTTTGCAAGTTCCGAAATTTCTCCAACAAATTTTCCCGTCATTTTACAACACGCCCGCTGTAAAGAATTTACTCGTTTGAGACAATGTCTAGAAACCAACAACACGGCTACAAATTATGACCAAGAAACGTACGCAAGTGCATTGGAAATGCTGGCAATCTACAGCAATTTATTTCCCAAAAAGCTTTTGCTGTCCAAACCATGGCATGGTGCAATCCAGATTCATTTACACATGCCAGATTTTATTCAAGAGCTAACTTCGCCAAAGAAAATGTTTGGATGTCAAGGAAATACTGAAGAAAAAATGTTCATTGGAGGGATGACCATGCCAGTATTTCAGGTTGTAGTGTCCTTGCTAGACCAACCAAACCCAACGTTTGTTAAACAGTTTCAGAATTGGTTGTCTGGTCTGCAACATACCACCTGTTTGGGTGACAATTGTGGCTTTGAAACTACACAGGTGCAGGGTATTAACTTATTTTACATTTATGTATTAGTATTTGTCTCTAGAACGCAACCAGTAATTACTCAAGTCAGTGTAGTTTCACCAGGTAATTTTACTACGGGTAATATACAACTGCACAACCTAAGTTACTCAGAGTTTCTCACACTAAATCCCTTAAGTGCGCTAGCATATCTATTCACAGCAATTAATGTTTACATGGATGTAGAGGAAACGGGTTCTAATATTGCAAATCCAGTACACAATCTGATGCACAGCTGGAATAAGATTTCGGAGCTGATATTTGTCGCTATGAGTAATGCAACTATTACTTTGAAAGAAAGATTAGATTGCTATTTGTATGATAGAGGTAACATCCGAAATCATACTCTAATGGATTATTCTGAACATTGCGTTTCTTTAAATTTGTATACACTTTCGCAAAAATGGAGTGCAGTAATAGTTCCATCCCATACTAAAACAAATTACTATATACTTATAGATAGTCCACTGACAACATTACGGTTTGTAGCTTGTGGACAAAGGGGTTTGGAACCAATTCCGTTTCAAGATTTTGTCAACGTGTTTGACAATTTTATATGGCTTTTGTTAATTTTATTTCTGTTAGCATTAGCACTTACAATAAAGGGCACCTTTAGAACGCGAGCGTTTTCCTTAAAATTAGGCGACAATCTGTTTCGTCTTTTTAAAATCCTTTTAGAGCAAGGAGATCCATTTCAATCCTACATGGAACAAAACCCCAAATTTAGAATACTACTTTCTGGACTAATTTTAGGGGCACTGGTTTTAAGTAATGCGTATAGAAACGACAATGTTTATAGAATGGTATTACCAAGAGCACCACTACTTTACAATACATTGGATCAGTTGCAGAATGGTGGGTTTAAAATATACAGTAGAATTACAAGTGGAAATGTTGTTTTCGGATGTTTTTGAAATGTTGCCACTGTATATTACACAACATTCTGTAGAAACTCCGGGTTTGTTTTGGTTTACTGGATTTGCACATGCTGAAACGGAAGTACTTGATATGTTAAAGCACTTTAAGGGATTGGAAACGAACTACAACGAAACGTTAGAAAATTTAAAGAATGTGTCAGGAATTCATCCCAACGTATCAATTGAGTTTTATCAAGCCGCATCTACTCTATGGCCACTGTTTTATTCACACGCTTTTAAAGGACTTACCTCGTTAAGTATTCTGCAACAAAAACTGGAGGAAAGGTTTTGGAAAAGATAATATAGGTGGCAGATAAATGATCTGTTAACGTGTAACAAAACTGCCATATTGCTGCCTGAACATAAAATCCCAATCTATATGAAACAACTGAAAAGACTTGGAGCTAATTACACGTCCGTTGGCAACGAAAGGTATAGCCAATTGAGCATTGGAGTAATCATTCAAAGATATGTACCACAATCAGTGCTAGTTAGAGTTAAGATAATGCAACAATCAGGCATACTAGATTGGTTGCCTGCCTTGGAGAGACAAAAAGTTGAAAAATTTGCAAATGAGGTTGGTGGTCCGATACAGGCATCTCTGAAAGGTAATGTAGTAGTTGTATTTATTTTGTACTTGACTGGATGTACTTTTGCGTGTTTGTGTTATGTTTGGGAGGTTCTACGAGTTCTAATGAAGTTTGTATTAAAGCTGGTTGAAACTTTGCAACAACTAGTTTACAAAGAGAAAAGTAAAGTTTGCTAAAAAAATGTTTGGTAATATATCATTAGTTTTAAATAAATAAATGTCATTAGAATTTTAAGTACAAAAACAAGGAAGTGATTTAACAAATTTCCCTTTATGTAAATCTGGTAAAATGTAAATGTAAATAGAATATCTGATACCTAATAATAAAATATTGCTTAACGACAAATTACGTATTCTGAATTCAAATTCAGATTTCACTGTAGTTATTGGCCTAGTATAACTCCATGGCAAAAAGAGCTAGAGCAAATAAAAGCTCAGATGAGATATATATATTTATTCTCAACTGAGAAATAACTTTACATGAACAGATTTTTAGACCTGTTGACAATATAATTTCATAAAGCATTGGTTGAGGAAAGTTTCTATCTTGTTATGCTTTACAATATTTACAATATTTATTCTTTCTTAACATTTACATATTATGAAGCACAATAAGCCAAATAGACTATCTTCTGTAGTTTCGCGTATAAAATGTTATGGTTTATAATAGGTATACAAATTAAAAAATGTTAATTAAAAACTACGAAGCTGAACAGCAAAAGTAAATAGGTTTCTTACACGAAACTTAATTAAAGCAACTATAAAAAACTTGTACGTGGGTTTTTAAAAATTCCAATCAACTGTATTTCCGGCCTTCTGTTTTACACATTCTGTTCAAACATGCGACTTAAGTTCTACGTCGTATTGGCTTTGTTTGTTCTTGGCACTATTTGACTTGTCGCAGTTGCTACTAAAGCTGTTTTGAGTATTTTCTAAAGAATCTCCATTAAACGGTTAGTAAAAAAATCGAGCACAAATTATCAAATAATCCTAAAAAATTATGTTTACAGTGAGTCAAATATCCATTTAGTCAATTATATTATTTTTTTATCTTAAAACATCCACAAGCTTTAAAATGGCTGTGTTTTACATTATTACGTTGACAATTTTCTGTACTACAACATCATCTTTAGCTTGTTTATCCGGAACAATTTTCTTTCTTGATAATATTCATGCAACCAAAAATCCCACAAATTTGAATAAAATTTTATCAGAATTTGGACGTCCAGCGACTATTAGAGGTATTCAGCATGCATATGAGAACATTCCCAAAGTTCCTGTAGTTGAAAACTTAAGGACTTTAATAAAACCGATAATCGGTCAACATGGCTTCATAACTATAAACAACTATCAAAATGCTGATATACCAGCAACTTTAAGTGAACCATATATTGTTCGAGCTTTGATTCCAGCGATTGCAAAGTGTGCTTATGCTGTGGGACCGGGACCACAATTGCTCTGGCTGCCTAGAAATATAAACCTTTCCAGAATATACACAAATAAACAGCCAAATAATCTACGTTTTATTCCATGTTATTATTCCAGCATATTTGTAGGAAATGCTGCTGTTGTTGCTTCACAAACATATTGTTCGTTAATAAAATTTACGAAAATGGCAATATCACACAAACCTTGGAAAATAATAGTCGATATAAGTCTTTACAAACCGTACAGTATTTGGAACAGTAGTAGTGGAAACAACAGAGGAAGATTCGTGAGAAGCAGAACAGAAATTAACCACCCGTACCTATGGAACTTTGATGATGTAGTGCTAGCACGGGAAAGCACTCCAGGGCCGAAAACAATAAGATATTTTGTTCAAGACAAACCAATAAACAATCAACCGAAATTTTGTACCCAACAAATTCAAAAAGGATGGCCTACAAACATGCAAAACGACGTTTTGATAATTGTCAATCTCAAATCTTGCAACAACCCAGACGCGTTTAAATGCAATATAACATATGTTGCTGTATGTAAGATTCTTGCTATCAAATCGGGTGAGACAAATGAACTTGATATCAAAATGTTGGAAAATTCAGTGAATTTACAAAATATCCTAAAAATGGCGTACCCACCTCCCAATGAGCTAGTTCGCTGGGGAAATAGAGATATGCCTGAAGGTCTTGCAATAGAAATTTGTGATTCAAGTGTACGCGATAAATTTGACGACGCTTTGAAACATCTTTATCACAATTTTGCTAGCTTGCTACAAGACGTAATGTTGAATCACACATTTGATAGAATATCCAGTTGTTTCAAAGGAGCACGCAAATTTCTTCTTACTAACGACCAGAATGTTGGTCCATATTGGCACATTAAAGAGCTACTAACAACCAGTCCTAATCCGGAGTACACCTTAAATGTAAAAATATCTCTGAAATCTTTTGTATTTGTTAGTTGCGGCAAAGCGAAAGGCTTAAAGAAATATCCATTTTTGGAATTACTTAACGTTTTCGACCTATACATTTGGATATTTATTATTGCAGTTAACTTTGTGGTACTCCCAACTGCTATAGAGTTATTTGTAAAGAGTAACAAAAATTGGAGAAACATATTAGCAAATATTCTTACCTCTTATAAGATTCTGGTTGAGCAAGGCGATCCATTACCAAATCGTTTAGCAAATGATAGAGGTCTTCGATGCTTGATTGCATTTAGTTTGTTGGCAGGACTTGTAATTAGCAATGCATACAAATATAAAAACATTGAGAGCATGATAGAGCCTAGGATACACGCTCCATTTGAAAACTTTAGTGAGCTTCTGGAGGCAAAATATAAGTTGTATACAAGAATACATTCAGTTTCTTTAACAGGGTTCTTCAAAACAGACGGTTCTATACAACTACCATATCTTAAACAGGGTCAATTCAGTGTAATGCCTTTGACTTCTACTGGATTTGCTAGACGCCCTGTAGTGGGTTCGGAAATTAGTGAGTTGGTAGCTATGTCAGATGGTAAAATGCAGATACCAAGCTATATAAACCATAACATTGAAATGCTTCCGACAACATTGCAAGTGTTGCTGGACATGTTTAAAGGGTTGAAGTTTTTGTATGCATCCAAACTTTTCAGAATGCCATCTCCCAGGTCATTAACAGATACAATTAAAAGAGTGTTTCTTGAGAAAATGGATAATTTGTTATGGGAAAAGATGAGTAGTTGCCAGCAGGCGGCGTTAGTTGCACCGTCGTACGTTTGCAATAATTATGCGCTTCGCTTACGAGGTTTGGTAACTCATAATATCGATATAGGAACAGAAGTATATGGAGACGTCTATTTAGGTTTAAGAATAATTGGATGTGTTTCCCCTTTAATTCGAGACAGATTGCAACGTCTAGGAGTATCTGGACTAATGGAATGGTGGGTAAAGTATTTAGGGCGGAATCGGGCTCCAGAGGTGACAATAACGAAAGAAAAACCCACAATGAGGGACAATATTTTAATCATTTTTGTCCTGTTAGTGGTTGGCTGTTTAACTGCAGTTGTTTGTTTCTTTGTAGAAATAAGGGGTTTAATTTGGAATTTGGTTTTTCAAGGAACTAAGCTAAGCAAAAGAAAATTCAAAATTTTACAACTTATTAAACATGTATTTGAAAAAGCAGCAATGCTTAGAAAGAAATCTACAAAGGTGGAAAGGTTTTACTAAATGTGGAGTTACGTCATTTTATTTTAGACTAAATAGTTCAATGTAAGGTGTAAATAGATTAAGTGCATACATTGCTAATAGGAAAAATGCAGATTTTGTGGATGGCATGCAAATAAAAAAACCTGTAGATGTATTTTCTCTTCTTTAAAATCAAAATTACTGGAAGATTATAACACTTTTAAATAATATAATTAACATATAAAAAGTGTTGAAACTACAACATCTTGTCAAACCAATTGGCAATGCCAACGGTTGGAATGTAGACTGCCATAATAATATTTTAAGGTTCTGTTATGTTCCGAGGACTCCACAAGATGAAAAAAACTATGCTAATTATTTTTTACTAAAGCTTTGTCGGAAGTCATAAAATATAAACGCATTTTAGATGTTTCGACAAGCAAATAATTTAGACAGTACCCAATCGAATCAATCCTTTATCCATGCTATAATAATGTACCCATAAATATTGAGTTGTTTATCTAATAAACCAGCAAAAAACAGCAAATCGTCAAGATAAATGGAAAATATATACCAAATGTGTTCTAAAAATATTTTAAGGCCTGGGCGTTGATGTGGTATTTTGCTATATTGGTTGACTTTGTGTTATAAACTAAACGCTTAAGAACTGATTAGTTGTGTAGATAATCCCAAATCGTGATGACAGCAAATGAATGAAAATAAAACAGCAACAGCAAATAAAATTGTGGATGAAATATTGGACTACTAATGAGTTTTTGCATACATATTTCATCAATAAAAGCAAATCTTTTTACTTAGTACTTAAAAGTTTTACTACGAGCATAGTTTTTGTTAGTAAATACAAGATGCTTAAATTTACTATTATGTCTTATTTTAAAATCATAATATTATTCAAGCCCAAAACAATGAGCAATTGGTAAATTTAATATTTACACGTTTATTTAATTTATTTTAAATTTATTTTTTTTAAATTTTATTATTATTCAGAACCTGTAGTTGTCATGTTCAATGAATACATTATATTCCACAAGTGCTCCTTTATACCTGTAAGGGATAAAAGAGTTTGGACTTAACAAATCTTATCACCATTTCTAATATGAAATTGACTTGAGCTTTTATTTGAGTACTACAATGTAATCTTACTTTCATCAATCGAATTTATCCAAGTAAACTCCTCTATTTGTTTCCAGACATTGGGAAACATTTTAGGATTGGGTAGTTCCAACAATGGTAACAACTTTTCCACAACATCATCCTTCCAACCACCCGTCTCTGGATTCCAAGTAAGCCTACATATGGCTTCAGTTAAAGCGCGTGCTGTAGCCTCTTCCCTCACGTTCAATGATTGTTCCTGAAAATAATAAAAATATGCAAAATGCACAAGTTTGGTGAACAGAATAGAACATAAATCTTATCCTTGTGTAAGTTCTTTAAAGTGAAGCCAATAGTCGCTTTATTTTGAGCTCACCTGCAAAATCTGTTGTATTTCATCTGTTGAATCAGAGTTGACTTTAGAGCTTAGCACCTCCAGCATTCGTTCGGCTAAATAATCTGGATATCGTTCTTGCAGCCAGGGAATTTCCTTTAAAATTAAATGACACTATTGTCACACCAATTTGTTTGAATCTTTGTAAGTTAGAATCTGCGTAAGCTTTCTTGCCTCAACTGGAAATATATATTTTCTTGTTGTAGTTTCGTATAAAGTCCAAACGTTGTCTTCATTACTCTTTAATTTGAGCAGATTAAGAGAATGCACAGCCAACATGCGCCACGCTTCATTGCAGATCAACCTATTTCCAACTTGTACTAACCAATCCAAATTACTCTCTTCAAAGAAAATTTCTACTAAAAACTGAGCTAGATACGATGTTGCCTATAATAAGAAATAAATTTTGTCTTTGAACAAGCCTTTCTTTTACTTCAGTTAAAAAGTACTACAGCACAGGAACTTACCAAAGGCGAATCTATCATTATGTCCGGCAATTCCTCCATGACGCCCTCCGCCATTAGCTTAATTACCTATAAAAAAAGAATGAAGAAAGAAAATAAAATTCCAACAACACCCCAACACCAAGCACAGTATTTGTACCATAGTAGTAGGAACTTACAGAATCTTTAGATATTTCCTTATTCATAAGTAATAGGTGCACAAGGCTTCCTGCACATTTTTGCTCTGCTTCTTTGGACATTTCTGTTACTTGTCTTGATAGTTCTTTAATAAAATCATCTAATTTAGGCCCTTGAAATAAACAATGTAAATATGCTTTTAGCTTTTAATTTTCTGACGTTAAGATGAGCCATCATGTCCATACAACCGCAGGATTACAAAAACAATTGTTTCTTTTGTTTACCTGGAAATTGGTGTTTTACCCAGAGGAGCGTATTATGAAACGTTTTATTGGCTAAATATTCCTGGAAAATATTTTTTACAATTTCACTGGTTTTGTTGTTTTGTATTGTTTTTGGAGCATTTGTTTCCTTTTTGGGCTTCCAGCCATTTTCTCGAAGTTCTACAACGTCCAAAATTGCAAAACGTATTCTTGAGGAATACTTTTTGTTACTGGAGAGCTCTCTCAACTGGTTGAATATCCTGTTCATCCACTTGGGTTGAGGAATGAACTTAGGATTTTCTCCACGGGCTAAGGCGTTCTCGAAATTCTGCACTTGCAAGTCCAATTTCGGACAAACAGTCGACAGCAGTTTGCACAGACATTCTAATTTTCCCTCGTCTGGGGCGTAGAGGAGTAAGTGAACACACTCGACCATAATTGATGGTGTCAGCATTTGCTGTTTGTATAGCTCTCCGATGAATCTCACAATTCCCAATGATCTTCTCCTACTCATAAATTGCTTTTCCTCAAAATCAGCTTTGAGTTGCTCGCGACTCTCTTCGTCCGTAGCAGCTGCCAGCTTCAGTTCGACTTCCTTGATGTCTAGTTTATTGGCACTAACTTTATTCAATTCTCTCTGACATTGATCTAGAGTAGTTTTCAGAAGCTTTCTAGACGTTTCCCTCGATATCTTACAGACCTTCCACACCATCCGCGCGTAGGCCGTTGAGAGGGAAGGTTCATCGATGGCCCTTTCAAACACGGTGATTGAAATGCGGTCATCTTTGTCTTCCAGAAGTAATTGCATAAACTTGATGGCCAATATGTCGACGTTGTCAAGCGTAAGCTTGTTAAGGATGCTTCTCGTCTTTTTGACAAGACTATCTACCGCAATAGCCTCCTCATCATTGTTTTGATGGTCTTGCTGGGGAGCTCTTCTAAGAACGCTTGGTTTCCATGCTGCTATTGCATTTATCCTCAAGCCTTCTGAAATCCCTTTAACAAGTTTGGAACGGGCTGTGTCTGCAAAAAGTTTATTAAGTTCTTTATCTTTGGGAGTCAGTTCGTTTGCATTTCGAAGCATGTGCTCTAAACTTCCTCAAGTAAAACATACCTCTTGCCATTGTAACTTGTGATTGAATTGAAGAACTGCATTTGCAAATTGCTTCCGCATTATTGGAGGGTAACTTGATGGCGTTGGAGAGCATTGGAGTAATGAATACTTGCTCAACGTTTTGAACACCAAAACGGAATAGCATATGGGTGTGTTTGTCAAAGCAACATTTGACCACAAGTGTATTGTCCTTGACATAATGCATCAGCAAATGGTTGAGAGGAATTCTAAGTATTGGAGTTTTAATTGCTGATGCAAAATGCTTTTTTTGAATAGGCTTGCTTAGCCAACTAATTTCCAAGTCCTAGGAAAATACCAACAGTTAAATACGATTTAAATGAATCATATTAACATCGAATTACCTCTTCTTTGTTTACTGGATCAACACAAAAGTTAACGGGATAACTTGGGACACGTGTTTCCAATTCTGAGCCATCAACCTCTAAGCACATCACGGACAACGTTGAGTCTATACCATTTACCGTACACAAAACGACAAAGAATCTTTTCTCTTCGGGATTCAAGTCGATCACTACGGGAGTCCACATTCTATTTTCCAATGGAGTGCAATTTCCAAATCCTTCAAGATGAATGTCAATGTTAGTTTCACGCCTGATAGCGAAATTATGCTCCTTTTGAAAATGCAATAATGCTCGCGGCAAAGCCCTTGTATTTAGAGCAAACCCACAAGTGAATCCCAAATTTTGGCAAAACTGTATGACTTCTCCGCTAAACAAAAATTGCAAGCCGATAAAACAAATATAAAATAAATTATGCATTAAAAATAGATAGTCAACTTTAAATTATTACCCATATAAGCAGCTGTTGTTGTGACTCTTAATAACTTTTCTTGACAGTTTTGACGTACATCCTTTTTGTTTGTGTAGGCAATCAAATTTCAGTATGTCCAGCAAATCCTCAAATGCTCGGTTACGCATTTTTGGATTTTCAAATGCAGCTCTGCATTGTGGACAAATCTGTAAGTCTTGTGAGCAGGTAAAGCAGACAGTGTGTCCATTTTTACAGTGATAAATTTCTCTATCGGGGATTTCCAGACACACAGGACAACTGGCCTTGTCCTGAATTTCACCCTCCATTTCTTAATGAATGTTCGTATTGAATTTTTATTTCGGTTCTACAGCTTAAAATATATTTTCAATTGCAAAATATGGCACGCAAATTTCTCTTTAGTTGATTATATGGAATTATTATTACTGCAGAATGCCAATGGGTAATAATAAGAGAAGGAAAGGAATCGGAGTTTTTATTTACTTTATTTGTTCTAACTCTATGTAAAATATGAAGTATCACTAAAGCTATCCAAAACTGCTGCTCAGCTGATGGTCCCAAAGTCCCAATCCTGTGCTGATTGCTGTGGTGTGGAGGACGATTTTTTCTGTAGTGCTGCTGCGGCTACATTTTCCATAGGCTTATAATCTCTATATACATACATTTTCACTATACTATTATAACGCTCTATATAACTTCTCTATATAACGCTGCGCTGCTCTGCAAGCTTACTGGTTTGGCTATATCTTAGTATAACATTCAAAGCAATACCTTGTTTTTTCTCAAGTCGATCAGCTTAGTGAACAAAGCTGATGATCATGATGGTGATGATTATGATAATATATATCGAATACGTTACACAGCGCTTGATCTGATGCTTTTTGTAATCAATATGAATAAATTTTGTTATATAAGCATAATTTTGTTATAATAGTATACTGTATAACGGTAACGTAATTACTGTATAACCGTAAGCTTGTAATTATTTTTATAAGCAAATTGATACTCAGATTATTTTAGTAGCGGTATATATTTGGTGCTTAATTTGCTAGCGACCTCATTTCCAGTGAAGTTTACTTTGACTGATGACTAAAGAGTTTGAGTGAATATTATAATATAAATATATATTAAACGCTTAAATGTTTACGCATTTAATTCCTAAATGTTTCATTTAGACTTACCATTATATTTCAATATCGTTTGAGAATTTATAGTTTCAACGCCCGGTTTCGAATTTTGATGGTTTCAAAGCAACACGACACTGCGGACAAGTAGTTAAATTTTGTGAACAGGAAAAAAAGACGGTATGTCCATTTTTGCACTGGAAAATTTCCCTTTCAGGGATGCCCGAACTGACAGGACACTTCAAACGGTCTGGATACTCACCCTGCATTTTTAATAACTTTATTGAAAATCTAATTATATTATTTAAAATATATTTGTCAAAAATTAACAAAATGGCGTTAAATATTTGCCTATTCACCTTTGCTTAACCATTTAAGTGTTTTATCAAAGGTTGTTCGTAGTTGACTGACATGTTATCTTGTTTCCAGATAAAGCCAATGACACGCTTATCTCTAAGTGATTTTGTATGCAATTATGAACAAAAATTTTAATGAAGCAATATTTCGAACAATTTTTCTATTACTACTTCATCTAAATTTCCGTTTTTGTATTGTAATGCACAATAGGTTTCTGAGTAGATATAATCGATGGACAGAATTAAACTATGAGCAAATAATTTCAAACATTCCAATTTGACTTGACTTTATTCATTAATTTTGATATATATGCTTATATTTATACAATATATTATACAAAGTCATAATCACAAAAAGGTTGACGTAAATAGTCTCATGGTTTCATCAGGATTAAACTTGCTTTGAATCAATAAAGAAACAACAAAGCCCAGCTTACTAACACTTTCCGTGACGGCAAAGCAGTGATTTTCAACGTGATTGACGTTTCTAAAACAGCTCGTGCAATACCCAACTAGAGAACAGCAGTCTAGACATACATACTTTTTCTCGTTTGAGCATTGGTTACATTTTAAATAGGAACTATTCCATGTAAAGGAAGAATCAGCAGCTAAAAGAAAATAAATTTAGAATTGATTATGGGCTCAATATAAATTTTGCAAAAATGAATCATAGCAATATTAATTACCTGAACTTCCATATGGAGTAGCTGCTAAGGCCCTAAAATGACAATACGATGTTATTAATCTGTAACATTTAAAAAAATGCTTAAATTATTTAGTATACCGATTCCATCGATTTTTCAAGGATTCATTTTGGTCCATATTCTGTATCATAGCAAATGTGTGATGATTATGTTTTCCTTTATCGAAACAAGGCTTGCATAAATCGTAGTTGGGACACTGTAGACATTTGAAGCGAATAATCTTGATGGGCCTTTTTCTACACTCATTACAAGACACACCTGTAAAGATAATTTCTGTGCCGACTTCTAAAAGCGAATCTGTTGCCTGTTGTACGGCTTGAGCAAACGAATTAAATATTGTTTGTGCAATTGGTGGTGGTGGTGGTGGACGTTGCTTGTATCGTAATGAAGTTCGAGATGTTCGATGAGAAGTCCAGAATGGATTCGATGCGTTGCTGTACCTTGCTGACGTTGATGCAATTGGTGGTGCTGAAAGTGTTTGCAATCTTGAGGGTGGAGGTGGAGGGACCATTAAAGGTGAGTTTGCTTTCGATAGATTTTTATGAATGTTTAAGGCATAAACAGATTCTGGATTTCTAACCACTTTATCCATTGACCTGATATTGTTTAGTATAGAGCATTTTACAAATAGGAAACCATCTTTAATGTAGCGCTTTCTTAGCAATGAGAGTGGAAACCGATGCATTGGTTCATTGATTTCTGAAGCGATGTGCTTTACTTGTACGGGATTGGTAGTCCAATTTATATCAGGTCTCTGAAAATATTACATTAAAAAAGTTTAATTTTATTAACAACCTAATCATAACGATTTATCGTACCTCATCTGGATTGATTGCGCCAATGGTAAAAACAGCCTTAAAACCTTCAGAGGCTACACCTTTTATTGAATCTTCACTGATGTCCAGACAAACGAATGACAGTGTATGATCAACCCCGTTGATCAGGCTCAGCAGAACAAACAGCTTCTTATTTTGTGTTGTCATATTTACAACCACAGGAGTCCACATGCTGTTTTTTCTAGAATTTGCACTCTCAAAGCCCTCAAGGTTTATGTCAACGTCGACGGATTGACAAACAATAAACTCATGACTGGTTTTTAAATGAGTTACTGCCTGTTGTAGAGATTCTGTGTTGATTGAAAATCCACAAGAATATCCAAGTAGCTCACAAAATTTGATATTTTGCACTCTATACATAAAAAAGATTGAGTTAACGTTTACAAAATAAATTTTACGATAAATCTAATCTTACTTGTATGTGCAGTTCTTGATATGATTTTGAATTTCGTATTGCTTCAGTTTGGCGGTACATCCTAAGGACTTGTTTACACAGTCGAACCTCATAATGTCCAGTAATTCTTCCAGCGCTCGGCAGCGAATTTTGGGCGACTCCAATTTTACTCTACACTGTGGACAGTGGGAAATACTTTCACCACAACCGAAACATACCGTATGGCCATTTCTACATTGAAATATTTCCTTTTCAGGAATTTCAAAGCAAATGGGGCAGTTGAATTTTTCAAAAAGATCGTCCTCCATTGTCTGTACAATGACAAAAACGAGCAAAATTTTTATGGAAGTTAAAAGTTGAAAATGGCGACACAAGTTTTTTCATGAATTAATATTATGAAATTCAAAATGACTCAAGTATCTTGTCCGAATTACAAAATGGGTTTAAGCCAAGTAATAATGAGGTTTCGATGTGGGAGATAGTAGATAGTGTGATTTGTGACAACGTAATTGGATTCTCCAAATTATTTATGGTGTCATTGTCATTACTTCAGCGTGTGTATTTTATAGATAAGATAAAATACGTTTTCAACGTTTATATGTATTGGCCATTTTAAGTTTTAATTCAATACATAGGTGTAATTTACCTGTACTTAACATTCACAGTCACAGCGCTGCTAATAAATGTATGAGTTAAAGAATCCCAATTATATTTTATGCATTAATTAACTTGCATACATACATGCAGCATTGGTTTCGATTTCGCCTTAAAATCAGAACCAATACATACTGCATGTATGCTTGTATACGTATAAATTGGTATCTGGAATATGCTTAAAATGCTTGATACGCAGATGTGGATGCTTATAAAATATATGAACAAACCAAAATGTAGTTAATATAATCATATCATTGCTTTAATATCTTTCATCTCAATTCAAGATAAAACAAATTAAAATCATGTGATGCGATAAGTCTGTAACTGAAAAAATGTTAAGTGTTATACTCAATGCAGTCTAGTACCACTAGAAGATAACGACTAAGGAGTACCCTTATTAAATTTCGCCCACTTCACTCCACACTATTTTGTATTCCAAATATGTATTATCATTTATTTTGGTTTTGAATGAGCTAAATAAAATTCTCGGTTTGCAGCAAACCTGTACAGTAAGCTTTTTTAATGCTATGAAATTGGCAATATAAATATGATTTTTTTAAATGATTACAATTTTTAAACAAAGCGTTGATTACATTGCATACTACAGTAAACCGTTTTAAGAGTTACAAATTTTAAATACTTCCTTAATACTACTTATCATAATTGGCCACAATCCGCTATCACAATTCTTTTACTTCCAGCTTCAAAATCTACTGCTGCTTTTTTACCATCATTTTCAATTTTTACAACAACATCCATTCCACTTATAACCCTACCAACAACAACGTTCTTTCTATCTAGCCAAGGTGTTTTGGTTGTAGTAATAAAGAATTTGGATCCATTTGATTTACTCCCATCTATAGCCATGGATACTATTCCAACTGCGTTGTGACTCAGCAGAAAGTTTTCCCTGTCAAACTTACGGCCATAAATGCCATTACCACCAGTGCCGTTATTTTTGGTGGTATCTCCGCCCAATATCATGGTCTTGGGAATCACGCAATAGAATTTAGTTCCTTTATAACTAATGCCCCTCTCTCCTGTGCAAAGAGCTCTGAAATTTTCTGCCGTTAGTGGCACCACATCATTTCTCAGCTCTATTATAATACGGCCTATGGGCTGGTCTTCAACATTTATATCAAAGAAGACACGCACATTCCCAGTTCTTGTGGAGACAGGAGATCTAAGTTCGGTTTGTTGATATGTATTGGCACTACTTGAGCAGCTTTGTTGCTGACGTTGTGCAGGAATATTAATAACGCTGATAGTTTCCAGATTAGATTTGTGTGATGACTGACGCAAGCTTTTGTCCTTTTTTATTGAACATCTTATCACCAGTACATTATCCTGGACGTACTTTTGCCGGAGTGAACACAGCGAAAGGCGTAAAGTAGGATTGCTTATTGCTTTTCTGGAGTGTTTTGGTTTTATCGGCTTAAGTTTCCAAGAAATGTCATCGGTCTGAAATAAATTGATATTTATCAATGGAGGAAATTTTAATATAGCATATGCCGTATTTATTCGATTTATACCCCTCGCTCGATTTATAACCCCCCTCGAATTATACCCTCCTTTGAAAGGAGAAATTTGAAATTTTGGCCCCCCTCGGTTTATAGCCCCCTATCATTTTTGAAACGAACGTAAACAAAACATTCATTTGTATATCATGTGTTATGAATATAATAATCATTGTAAATACGTTTGACGCATATATTTATGCTAAAATACATTCTAACAAAGCTATAGCTGAACAGTTTAATGTTAATTATCATCATAAATACAAAATCCTTCTAAAATGTACCATCATATTTGAAATTTTAGCCCACCTCGATTTATGACCCCCCCCCCTCGAATTATACCCTCCTTTGAGATATGAAATTTGAAATTTTAGCCGGGCGTATAAATCGAATAAATACGGTAACTTAATTTTGAAAAGTTGCATTTACCTCTTCAGTATCAATTGACTGAATAACAAAACTCGCGCAGTAGTTTGTATTTTGTGAAATGCTTTCTCCAATTTCAATACTGGAAATTGACAACGTTTTGTCGGCACCATTGATTGTACACACAAAAATGATAATTGTTTGCTCTGACAACATATCCACCACAATTGGTGTCCAAAAACTGTTTTTCGCAGGATTGCAGTTTTCAATGCCTTCAAGACGTAGTGAAATTTTAGGGCTTTTGCAAACTATAAAATCATGACGATTTTTCAAGTGTAATACTGCGTGTGCAAAATCTTTTCTGGTAATCGTAAAGTCACAAGAGAATCCCAGTATTTTGCAAAATTGTATTCCTCTGGATAGATGATAAGTAAAAATATATGAATATTTAAAATGCCTTAAAATAAATAAATAAATAAATATTTTATATCAAGCATTTTGTTTTTACCCAAACACACACTCCTTAATATGAATGGGCATATCATTTCTAGACAACTTGATGGAACAACCCATCTGCTTGTAATCACAGTCAAACTTCATTATGTCTAGTATTTGCTCCAGTCCACGATTTCTTATTTTTGGATTTTCAAATACAATCCTGCATTGTGGGCAAGTTGTTAAGTTTTGAGCACAGTTATGGCAAATGTTGTGCCCATTTCTGCACTGAACAATTTCTCTTGTAGGAATTTCGAGACAAATGGGACATTTAATTTGGTCAGAAATTTGTTCTTCCATTTTGAGGATTAGCAATAGAATATTTCAATAAAAGCTTGAAAGTACGCAAGGTCAAAAAGTGAACATCAGCTTGTAATCAAAATGATTCTTTGACTAATTATGTAATGCAGCAGATCAGAAAATGACTGACGGCATTGGCCATCTTATCGGTATTTTGCTGATAAGTTATGGAACTGTGGAGTATACGCGGTTGCAAACGTTGAACTATACGTGCGTCAGCAGAACACAATATTCATTTATCTAATTACATGATAAGTGTTACTTAGTAACGGATTAATGTGACGTACATTTCCGGAGACAGATGAACAACTTCAACAATTAAACTGAATAAGAGTTTATTTTTATGTATAGTTTACAATGTAAATTAATAAACACGTACTTAATAATATAATGAATAGTTTAACAACTTATATTTAAAAATGCGCAAGCCGTGAATTGAAAAGCCTCATTGTTTCTGCAGGATCAAACTTGCTTTGAATCATTAAATATATCACAAATCCTAGCTTGCTAACAGTTTTGGTGACAACAAAACTGTGATTTTAAACATAATTATAATGCTTCTACAACAAGAGTTACAATATCCAACCAGCAAGTTTAGTCCTTTACATACACGCTTATTAGCTTTTATTTTGTTCTTGCTAATTGACTTGTGACTTCCGTAAGCTTTCAATGTTATAAAAATCTGTCTTCATTCGACATGAAACCAACACTAGGTTTTTTTTAACATGTATTAGAGTTCTGAGCTTGATAATTCATATTACTGATTCAACTGACTAGTCTGGCAGGTCTCTACGACAGAAATTGTTTGTTATTACTTTGGCGTCGATTTTACTAAAGTATTGTAGTGCAGGGCAGGATATTTCACACAGGCTCGAACGCAGGATTATGAAGGGGCTCTGTGGAAGGTAGGCAGCAGAAGATTAATCTGCATTTATGCTAAATAGTCGTTGGTCCGTTGGACCTTAAAAGTAAAATATGAGAACTGCAGGACTGACTGCAGGTATGTGAACGGACAAGCGAGAGATAGTCATTCCTTTCACATCCACGGTCATGCGTCGAAGTGCAGCGAGATGGCTGCGATTTTGCTTATCACAAGTTGTCTCTCTCTTGTCTGCAATTTGGAATCTAGTGTGTGTTTGAAGACAAAGAGTTGTAAATAAATTCGTAGTTTAATTCAATAGCAACTCTTTACTCTGTGCTTTGCCTTATCATTTGATTTTGCATATCATACCTGCCGTTATCCTAGACAAGGAGGATCGTATCTAGAACCGTTGCAAAACAGTGAGAGTGGGAAACAAAGTAAGTAAGTAAGTATCGTAAGTAAGCTGTGCATATTTTATTGTGTCTGTTGCTGTGCATAGCAGTTTACGTGCTTTTCTATTAGCACAAACCACTCTTTAGCCTTACAGTATTAGAACCAGATTTTGAATTTTGGTTGGAATTATGGGCGGTATCAAGGACAATTTGTCCAGTCTTATTTGGATCATATACTTAGAGAATCTTCCTATTTCTCTTCTGCTCTGCCCTGACTGCTCCTGACTGCTCCTGACGAGCTTCTTGGTAAACCCTGTGTTTGATGTTGTGCAGTAGTAATTCCAGTGACTACCTGCACTGAGGTTCGCATTGCGGCTGCGTACATTTTATCTGTTAATGTTTGAGCAGTTGCAGATGCAGCTTTTACATATATCGACGAAATCGGGTGCTGACTGTTTCCAACTTGCATGTGGTATGTATACCGTGGAATAAACGCTTGTCTCTGCGTCAGTGGGTGCATAGGTATTCCTGGACTATGTTGTTTAAAACAATAACCTTCGCGTGGAGTCATTCGGGCTGTTTGGGTATGTCCTGGAACGACGGTTAGTGATGTATGTTTCTGTAAATCGACCGATGAGACTTTCTGCTTTTCTTGTTTTGGGAGCTCTTGGGCGCTCAATCTTACTACATACATACACAAATTTTTATGAGTTGCCAATTTAATACTCACATCAATAGTGAAGTCTTTTAGAATGCTTGATTTTGCTTGCTAAGATTACGTTTAGTGGCGCTGGAACTTGCTTCCTGTTCCATATTTTTAGCAGGTAATTTACTTGAAGTTGTGGAAACGGCCGTCTCATTATGATCCAGGTCAAGAGGCATTGGGACAATGCTCACTTCCTCAACTCTTTGCACTTCCAAATGAGTTGGCGGATTTTTGCATTTTTTAAAACGACATTTAATTACAAGTGTGTTGTCTCTGGCATAACACATTAGCAACAGGTTTAAAGGAATTCGAAATGCTGGAGTTTGTATTGCAGATGCAAAGTGCTTTCTCTGAATAGTTTTGCTCATCCAACCAATTTCCAAGTCTTATAAACATATATAAAAATTAAATAAGCTTTACAATGTAGCATAAAAATATAAACATCAAAATACCTCATCTTTGTATAATGGATCAATACAAAAGTAAACGTTATAACTTGAGGAACTTGTTTCCAATTCTGATCCACTAATCTCAAAGCACATTACGGAAAATGTTGAGTCCACACCATTTATCGTACACAAAATGATAAAGAGTTTTTTCTTTTGAGCAAGCACGTCGATCACTGCCGGTGTCAGCATGCTATTTTTTGATGGATTTTGATTTTCAATATCCTCAAGACGTATTTCAATGTTAGCTTCACGTAAGACAACAATATCATGTTCTTCTTGAAAATGGGATAGTGCTTGCGGCAAAGCCCTCGTATTTAAAGAGAATCCGCAAGTAAACCCCATACGCTGGCAAAATGTTATAAATTCTCCTCTAAAATACAATTATAAATTAAAATGAGCAAGTACCATGGACTATTTAATTTGTTCTATAAATAAATATTTATTAAAATATAAATTAAATACCCATATAAACAGCTATTTCTGTGACATCTGATTTCTTTTCTTGTCACTTTCAACGTACAACCTGTTTGCTTATATGGACAATCACATTTAAGCAATTCCAGCAAATCTTCAAGCGCTCGGTTTCGCATTTTAGGATTTTCAAACACAACCCTACATTGTGGACAATTTTTCAAATCTCTATAGCATGTAATGCAAACTGTGTGACCATTTTTGCAATGATAAATTTCTGTGTCAGGAATTTCCAGACAAACTGGACAACTAGCCTTGTCCTGGATATCACCCTCCATTTTAAATAAATATTGTTAATTAATTTTCCTACTGCATGGAATATGTTTTGTAAAAAGCAAGAACGGCCAACAGGGAGTTAGTGAGTGAGCAAATGTATTAATATCCATAATTAGTAGGTAAGGATAAAGCGGAGATCATAGATGCCATAATGTTGGAACTTAACAATGTTTATTCAAGCTTTAGGTTATTTACTATAACCATCATCAGGAAAAACTGAACAGAAAAACAAGAATTATAAATACATGACAATGATATTATATTAAAGTATTGAGATTGCATTTGTTCATCCATTAACTTGAAAAGCGTGATGAGAATCCGTTTACGTGATCCCTCTCTGACAAGAAACTAGGTTTGGTGTTATACTTTTTGCAAGATTTGTATTTTCAATTAGGTCTTGGTCTTGGCTGTTGGTAGTAGGGTTATCGATTGATATATTATTTCTTCGGTATCAATAAGTTCGGTAACATTGGAAATTTTGCATGGAAATTATGTGTCCTGTAATGGTGTTAAGAATTGAGTTAGGGATCCATCCCAAATAGATGACACGGAGAAACCTCGGTTTAGGTTTATCCATAAGTCAAGTGTATCTGATATTTTCATGCGAATGCCTTCATTTCTTCAGCAGTTTTGTTATCGTTTGTTTCAATTCAAGATAAGAGAAATAAAATGTTTATCTTCCCGTGATAAATCGACGCTGATTAATGTAATCTTTCGATGATATTGCGAAAGGCTAGTACACATACAGAAGTAGTATATGTGGGAGCATGTGTGAGTCCCGCAACGAGATAGAATGTAGTAGCTGATAAATTATTGAGCTTTGGAATCAGCGTAATTGCACTAACTACACATTGGTCACTCGCCGGAACAAATACGTGTATATTATATAAGGAGCTGCGAAATTCATACTGATATACGAGGATATCATCCTGTGACGACGTGAAGTATGTTTCCAGGAAAAGAGTGATAATTTCATTAATTGCAAACACTTTAATTTACTTGTGTGGGGATTTATTGTAATACATATTTTTATAAGGTAAATTAGTCAACACATACTTAAACTTAAACAATGTAGTGTGATAAATACAACAGCATTCTATTTAAAATATAATTACAGAAGCCGTGAAGCAAAAATTCTCATTGTTTCGTCGGGGTCAAACTTGCTCTGAATCATCGAAGATATCACTAAGCCTAGCTTGCTAACAGTTTCAGTAACGGCAAAGCAGTGATTTTCAACATGATTTACGCTTCTAAAACAAGTGTTACAATATCCAACCAGGGAGCAACAGTCCAAGCACACATATTTTTTCTCATGTGAGCATTTGTTGCATTTCAAGTATGAATTATTCCATGTAAAGGAAGAATCCGGAACTAGACAGAATCAACAAATAAATTAATAACTCAATATTACAATTTGAAGTGATAAGCGGTAAAAAAAGTCAATAAAATTTAAACTAATACCTGTGCAATTACTTGATGCAGTAGTTAAGGCCCTAAAAAGGTAAAGGAAGTTATTAGGTAATGATGCGACGGAGATCATGTAAAGGAAGTTAACAATTAGTAACTTAAGTTTCAAATATACTGGGGCTTTAAATTATTATAAACATACCGATTCCATCGGGTTATGAGGGCTTCATTTTGATCCAGATTTTGTAACATGACAAAAGTGTGATGATTATGCTTTTCTTTATCAAAACAAGACTTGCACAAATTGTAGTCGTGACATTGCAAACACTTAAAGCGAATAATTGTTATAGGCCTTTTTGCACATTCATCACAAGATACGCCTCTAAAGATGATTTCGGAACCGACTTCAAAAAACGGCTGCGTTGCTTGATTCATACTTTGCATAAATGAGTTAAATATTGTGTGTCCTATTGGTGGGGGAGGTGGTGGACGGTGTTTAAATCTTCCAAAACCTCGAGATGCTCGCTGAGACATTCGAAATGGATTTGCTGAAGAACCTGCGGACACGGTTGCAAATGGATTTACTATGGAACGAGTGGCGGCAAATGGATTTACTGTGGAACGTGTGGCGGCAACTGGAGGAGCTGCTAGAGGATGGTCTCTCACAGATACTGTGTTGACCAAAGGATTTCGTGAATTTCCTTTACTTGGGTTTTTACAAATGTTCAAAGCGTAAACGGATTCTGGTTCCCCAACTTGCAAAGTTTCCGTTGACCTTATGTTTTTCTCTATGGAACATTTTACTGCTAAAACACTGTCCTGGGTGTAGTGTTTTCGTAATGACGACAGGGGAAATCTATGAATGGCTTCATTTATTTCTGTAGCAAAATATCTAGCTTGTAGAGGATTGAAACTCCATTCTATATGCGACTTTTAAACAAACAATTGATAACAAAAACATTCGCAAGAATTCTATTTGATTTTTATGCCAGCATACTGAATTTAATAAAAAATATAGTACCTCTAGTGGTTTCTTCGCATGAATAGTACAGTGAGCCCCAAACTCATCCATAGCCACATCCTTCATAGAATCTTCACTAACGTCCAAACAAACTATTGACAGTGTATGATCAGCACCGTTGATTAGGTTTAGTAGTACAAACAACTTATTATTTTGTGCTGTCGTGTCAACGACAACAGGGGTCCACATACTGTCCTTTCTAGAATTTGCACTCTCAAAGCCTTCAAGATTTATTATAACATTGGATGTTTGACATATTATAAAGTCGTGGCTCGTTTTTAAATGAGTGACAGCTTGTTGTAAAGACTTTGTGTTGATTGCAAATCCACAGGGAAATCCAAGATGCTCACATAGTTTTATGGTTTGCACACTAAATACATAAAATTATAAATACTTAATATATTATTTAATACATATTTTATAAGTTAGAGTTAACAATGTGTATAAACCTAAACTTGAGGTATAAGATCTTACGCATATGTGCAGTTCTTGATGTGGTTTTGAATTTCGTATCTCTTCATCTTGATGGTACATCCTAATGACTTGTTTGTACAGTCAAACCTCATCATATCCAGTAATTCTTCAAGTGCGCGACAGCGAATTTTGGGCGAATCTAATTTTACTCTACATTGTGGACATTGAGAAATATTTTCTCCACAACCGAAGCAAACCGTATGGCCATTTCTACATTGAAATATTTCCTTTTCAGGAATTTCAAAGCAAATGGGACAGTTAAATTTATCCGAAAAGTCATCCTCCATTTTGTTACCCAATCCTAGAAACGAGCTCAATCCTTACAGTAATCAAAAGTTTAAAATGGCGACACATGTGTAGTTTGTGCATAAATTTGCAATTCAGAGTGACTAAAATATGATTTGTGTGACTGGCAGGTTTAGACAGTCTGTTTAAACCTAATGATAATGGGTTTTCTAACTAATTTATTTTCATGTCACCGTTTCACAACTTATCTTTTCTAGATAAGATAAAATGTATTTTTTACGTTACATATATTTGTCCAATTAAGTTTTGATTCTTCATAAATGCATGCGTTCCAAACTTTTATTACGATTTATACATTCGGTATCTTGTACACGTATCAAAATGATATCTAGTTTGCTATTTGCTTAAAATGATTAAAACGCAAATTAGGACGATTAACATTTGAGAATATGTAAAATCATTACATGCAAGTTGCGTCAGCTTCACTCCCATCCCGTCTCAATCCACATCAAAATTAGTTATCTTTATTAGTATTTATGGTCTTCCGTACATACAATAAATATTATCTTGTTCTTATACAAAAAGCTTCTAAGGGAGTGTCTTATTCAATGTCTATTATATTCTATTTAAACATTATATCTCAAAAGTAGCGACAACCGCGTGCTTTCAAAAAATCCCACAATAAAAGACATGTGTCAAAATCTTCTTTGTCTTCTTGCGATTCCACTAATTTTCTTACAACTTTTTGTAACAAGGTTCTATTTTCACTATCCCTTACATGTATGTTAGCATTTAGTTCAACAACAAAAAACTTAATCCAATCTAAAGTAATTTGAATCATTCTGCCCTTTTCAATTAATATCTGTAAAGCATTCTGCCCGTCAATGTTTGTACTTTCTAGCTCAGCTCTAGCTGGTTTAACCATATACACTAAAAATTTCAAAAACGGTTTTATGTTTGCTGTTGGTCGTATCACACATAAATATTCCACCCCAACTGGAATTCTCAACAGAGATAATACAAGCCATTGAAAAATATTGATGCTTTGACCTTGGTTATTAAGCAACCCGACTGGGAAAAATGCGTTTTTATTTCCTTTTAAGTTTTGAATTGCCTGCTTACAAAATTCGTCCTGATTATGCAATAAAGCAAGAACAAAAACGTTTCTAAAAGGAAATGAGGTCGATAGGCACACTTCGTAAAATTTTGGTGCTTGTTGAATTTCGTGGCTAACGTTCTCGTGATAAAATCTGTCTGTTATCCAATTGATTGAACTAATTTTAACGTTTAGAAACCGCTCGTTACTTTTCTTAGGCGCTTGAAGAAACGACTCAAAAAAGTAAGCTATTGTGGGATTCTTGTATAGTGTTGTTTTACGGTCCTCCGCATCCATTAAAGCTAAAACTTCCTTCCACAAAATATCTTGAAAACTGTCGTTTAAATGTGAAAAATATTTTCTATAAAATCCAAATATCATATGTCTTAACAAAAAAGCTACCATATACTCTGCAAACGTTTTGTGTAAGAAACGTAATGGCTCTAAATTTTCAATCAAACCAAACGCTAGCAAGTCCTTTTGAAAAGTATCTTTTTCGGAAACATATACCGTAAATTCTCAATTTATAGCCCTCTCTCAAATTATAGCCCCTCTCTAATTATAGCCCTCGCTAGCACGGGAAAAATTGAAAATTTAGCCTCTCCCAAATTATAGCCCCCCTCCAAAACTAATTCGCTGTTTCGTTCTTTCAAAACGACTATAAAACAATCTTGACATAAAGAGGTTCAAGATGAAGAACTAAGTATCAAAAGATATCAGTACTACTTAATACTAATAAATTATAACCCAATTCCTGAATAATTAGCTAACAAATTATGGGTACGTATGCTTGTAGGTACAATTACGACATAGTTTGTATTTTTACTCAATTTTAAGGATGTGTGCTTACAATTTTTGGATTTTTACACATTTTTGTGAAAAATATTGTTGGGCTTCATGACATTTTTGAAATTTTTGGTGACGTCCTATGTTAAGTGCCCTACTCTCCAATGTTAAAAAATAGTGACAGGGGTCAGTGGGTCACTCGAAAAATCGGTTTTTTAAAGTGACGTCATTAGTGGACGAAGCCTTATGAAAGTATGTGTCCATGTACCTAATATGACAATTTCTCAAGTTCATTCCTCTGTTCGATACTTTATGTTAATTTTGTACTAAATATGAAAAGAATTTTTCCTTCGTCTTAAGCTGGAAATTTTCCATTGACGTCAATTGTAAAGTAGCAATGAACCTTATTGACTTCGTGGTCTCTCAGGAACTTTTTTCTAGGGAGACCACTGTCGAAACCTGTTACCTCTGATGTTGTCACTGCTGTAGTACGGGATTCCTTAGGAGAATTCATAGCACGATTAGTTAGGTAACTGAACAGTAATATTAACATCACAAGTCATAATAAAATCCCACTACTGACCTTCCCATTCTTAGGCTTCTTAACAGCACTAGCAACAGACACCCCATTCTCCTTCTTCTATTCATTAACCGAAGCGGGCGCAGGAAGCTTCCCCCTCCCCTTCTTCTCCTCTTTAGCGGTCTTCTTTTTCCGCTCTTTTTTCCTCCGCTCGATCTTGGCGATGAGGTCAAGGTATCCTAGAATCTCCTTAGGTTCCCAAGTCTTCGCCACCATAGTCCTTCCACTTTAGTAGGTACTCCGCATTCCCATCAACAACGCGCTTGTCAGGAAACTTTTCCACAGTGAGCTCTTCGTTCTCCTCCGTAAAAAAACAATCAATTAATTAAAACCTCCCAAAACTCTACTTTAAACCCCAAAACTAGCCCTCCTCAACCCCAACTTCACCCTCAAAAATCAACTCAATAAAGTTATTATTTTAGTTTTTAAAACACGTGAATTTCAACTCACTCCTATCACAATTTGCATGATCAATCTGCATCGCCTGCTCATCCCCTCCCCCTCAACAAGATCCTCCTCAACCTCAAGATCAATACAGTCCAAGAGTCCAAGTCCAGTACTATAAGTGTCGATTCGAAAAACACGGGTAGACTGTGACCTGCTTCATCAATTGGTAAGTCGTGTTCGGTAATCGCTTTGCAATTTTCAAATATTAAGTGGATGTCGGCTAGGAAAAATTCCTTGTTCTTGTAGGGGTTTGAGACGACTTGGGTTCGGATTGTTGGGATGTCCACTTCGGTTTTTATCTGTCCAAGGAAATTTTGATGGAAGATTGATTAGTTATTAAAGTTCAAAATACTTGATTAATTAATTAACTCACCGAATCGTCCATCATGGTAACGTTGAGTCCTGACTGGACTGATTCCCTGCTCACTTTTTCCCCTTCCCAGTAATATTAAGCAGCTCCACTCCCACTCCACAAGATCCTCCTCAATAGCAGCAATATTTCTAATAACATTGACTGGTACAGTCACATCAAACTGAGATGACGGGAGAGGAGTCAAGGGTCTGGGGTCTGGGGGATACTAACTGGTCGTATGGTCATGCAACTGTCACGGGTACACTCCAAATAGCATGGGCTGTTGATGGAAGCCATCTGGATCTTCTTCGTCTTTCGAATCACCGTCTCATCACCACTTTCGCAAACATGACAAGTAACGTACTCCTTGATGTACCGCCTCGGTACAAGGAAAGGACCTCTGATAACCAGTTGGTTGTTACTATTGGTGTTAAAAGAACACGAAATTAGTTCAAAAAATTAGTGACAGTTCAAAGTATCGGGGCAGTGTGATACATCCACTGAAATGAACAAAGACATAAAGACAGCGCAAGACGATTATGCATGTAAATAACCGGACACTACTACAGTGCCTGAGACTTTTAATTGCATATAAACTTTCAAAATTATCGCCTAGATAATGGAACTGCTGCTATTTAATGTTCATGTTTAATATTATTGATACAACCAAGTACTACAGTTTAAGGCCCAGTAGGCTTGGTTGCAGTGTAAAAGCTATAATATGCAAAGCGTGTAAGTCGATACTATGTACCTACTCAACTCAAAGTCAAATTTAACTAAAGTTAAAGCCTCGATAAACTTTAAATTCATTATTCAATTATAGGTCTGCAAAACAAGAACTATGTACTCTATGACAGATTTATTGGTTTTAAAATGCAATATTACATATAGTTCAAACGGTTCTTGGTAATTGGAAGCTAAAAATGTAATTATAACCAATCGTTATGTAACCTCAACTCGGATTCATAAATCAATGCAAACTTTTGTTCATCATACTTATAAACACCATAACATGAAATATTTCTCAATTATTCATTATGCCATCATAATAATTGCTTGAAACTTTTAACCCCAACACTACATTTACACTAACATTTACAAAAATGGTAATCATTTTTATGCAATACCTAAACACATAGCTTTCATGGCACAATAACTTGATATTTTTTTAGTAAATTCAAACTGCACTCTTGTAACGGATTTTGTAATTATTTCAATTGACAGTAATTATTTTGTTGATCTTAGGGTTACTCCTTCCAACTTTCTGGGGAATGTCTTCTTTGTAGTCAAAGTTTGGGTTTTGGTTGCTGGACGTGTGGGAAAGGCTTGCTGGACAAGTTGGCAAATCAGCTTCAGCTTCATCACCGATCTTGCATGATCAGACAAAAGTTGATGTACAGAAGCCCAAAGTAAGGATAATATGAATGCATGCTTTTACTGGAAATTGAAAAGTGCATTTAGCATATGGCTGATCTGCAGAATTCTTTGGCTGATATATTTGAATTTATTTGCTTGTAAAGTTACGTAATTTTACGTGCTTGTAATTTAATTAAGCCATGTCTAAAACTTTTGGAGAGTTTCCTTCAGATGACGAGGATGATAACTTGCTTTTGGCCGCTGAGACTGGTATGAAAAGCATGAAATAATGCTACAATGATTAAAACTTTTCAAACATTTTTACTATTATTTACAGTAACCACATTGTTATCAACAAACCACGCAGACCCCTGATTAAGGATAACTTCATAATGCCTGTGTATAGTTTACATAGACTATTGGGATGCAGAAAATAAATGATCATTTTTATGCAATGCATATCTACGTGCTTACTTTCTTGTAATAACATGGCTAGTTATTTCTATTACATCAAATCTACTTTATAGTTATCATTGGAACGGTCATTAAGAACAACGAAACTTTCGTTTTGGTCAAAGAATATGCAAACCTGGAAACAAGAAAGTGGAAAACGAGTGTTCATTGGGGATAACGGGGGCAAAGTGGGACTCTTTTTTTGTGAATGATCTAAAGAACGTTAAAACGCATATTGTCATCGGTCTAGTTTGTGGAATGTTTAGATGGCTTTTGGAGGAGTGTCGCTATTATTGGAATAAAAATGTTCCCTTGTGCAACAGTGTATTAGAAGCCGTAATTGATCATGCTATTCTGATAGATAAAACTTAAGGTTGCGTTCTGTGGGCTTCTCTGAAAAATTTGTTTTACATAATATTTATTAGAGAAGGACACTTCGTATTCAGCAAATGATGCTATTATGCACCGTATACAATGCTTTGAAGCTGTGTTTCCATATTTTGCAATAAATGAATTTGGTTTTCTGTGACAATATGGAATCGTAGTATGCTCAGAATTTTAGTGGAAAGGTGTATAGACCAAGCTTGTTTGCATATTATCGTTTTATTTTTATTCTGATTAAAATTGAGGTTTTGAAAGCACGGTAAATCATTTTCGTGCGAGCATTAGATAATTATTATTTTTTCAAGCCTTCTATACATGCTGAATGCTGTACACATGCATAAGTTACCTATGTGTAGTAGTTGTTCGTAGTGTCCACGTGTATCGGAAGTATGCGTAGGAAACGTTTGTTTTGTCCAGAAACTAGTACACTGACATTTTTTCCGTGTCGTGTTCTTCTGTTATCACGTCACAAAGTTTGTAATGTAAAGACTCATGCACACAAACGACAGCTTCTTATAACTCACAGCTCCTCAAAGCTCCCCTGTTTCTTATTCTAAATTGGGCATGAAAACATAAAATAAAACTACTTTTGGGTTTTTACATCATGCGTATTATTTTTGTAAGATCCTAAAAATTTATTGCTTCTACCCATTGCACTGCCTTTCAATGACTCTAAGTTTAGCTCTGAGTTTCTGTGTTACATACTATCAACCGCAGTCATAAAACGTTTACTAGCCATGGAAAGGTCTCTGTATGGATTCCAGTTTAATCTGTAACGCTTTGAAAAATCTGATAATGATAATATTGAAGAATGGATCAGATGAGTCTAATGATATACGTTTTCATTATTTGCAAAGGAGCAGACAAATGAAGAAATTAAATATGCGCAAGTTTTGAACAAAGACACAGTTCACGGCATGGAAACATTCCTAATGCAGTAAACGGTATACTTGTAACCTACTTGGTTTTTAGGATTTTTATGATCCCTGTTTGGACATTTCATAGAAAGAGAAAGCAACGCTGTTACTCCAGCATGGTTTGAATTTGAATTCAAATTATACAGCTTAAAGCAAGCCGTGTGGTATATGAGAGTGTTTTTGGAAGATGCATATCTGTCAGGTAACACCAGTTTTTGTAAAAAAAATTAGTGTTCTGGAGCATGAGCTTATGTCAGTTGACCGTACCATAATAAGCTTATTTTATAATAATCCCTCGTGTCATTACTATGTACCAACATGTACTATGTCATAATATGTATCTGAACACTGCACTTGAATCCTGTGTATCCGTAATTAGTTTTTACTGGTGTGAACAATTAGAATATGTACACGCAATTCAATGCGGGGGTGGCAGTCCTGAATAGAAATCATTCAAGAGAAAGGCTTCACCCTGAGTAGAAAGAGGTTCATGCATAATAAGTTCAAGTGGCATGTATGCCACTTGGTTCTTACACGGAATGTTTGACATGCTGCTGTGGTTTGGTTGTATGATGAGAAGTGATGTGACGAAGATGTGCCCACCCACTTGTATGTTTGTTATGAGTTTGTAGGAAGTTGTTGTATGCGTATATAGAAGATATAAGCACGCTTGAATCTTATAACATAATATTTTATGGGCTATGGAGTTCAAAGCCAGAAGGAGAGAAAAATGTTTTTTTTCTCTGGTACGGATTGTGATCCGTCTTTGGAGCAAGTAATAAATTGAGCGTGAAAGCGAAGTAAAATAAATACTTTTCTTGTTGTAACGCACACTTGATGACATTTGACTGAAACACATCATAGGTGTGAGTGTTACATCATAAACTCTTGTATCTGAAACGTTTGTGTTATACATGCATATAGCAATATGACTCATGGTTCATTGTGAACACGGATTCTTGTTTTATTGCGACTGCTTGAAGCACTGAGATTAGCTATGTTCCCACCGTGGGAATCATTCCCACGACAGCTCAGCTTTCATGAATTTTTGTTCACGATGAAATTGGGGAAAGGGTTATAGTTACTACTGCAGTTTCCATTTTAGTGTCTAGTAGAACAGTTTTGTTGTATTTGCTGATCTAGTTGATATCCATTCCTGATCATTGATTGCTATCAATTTCCAATTTAATTACATAAAATATTTTGAATTAAATTGCGTATGTTTGGATTTGCATAATGTATTGTGGTGGTGTTCTTGATGGGTTGATGTGGTAAGCTGATGGGGTAGCGACCGTTGTATTGTCATACATTCTCTTTGATCGAATACGGCGGAGGTCGTCAAGGCTGGAGGGGGATGAAGGCCTACAAGAAATCTCGGTTCCTCCTCCCCTTGTCAAAATACCTTTTCAGGAGTCAGAGGAGGAAGAGAAGAGTAATCATGCCCGAAAAGTTGGTATGGAGTTGTTGAAGGCCAATCTTGAAGGGAAGCGCCGGCCAAAAACTGCAATGGAGGAGCCGGCAGAAGAGCAGTGAGGGGTGCTCCTTTGAAGGTGCAACAATATTTCGTATTTGTGTATATATGTAAAAAAGAAATGGATGCAAAAAAATGGTTGAACATACTAATCCTTCCACCAGAATCTGGTATTATGTTCACAAAGTTGGATATTCCTTACCATTACAGCCTATAAAATAAGACCAACAAATATATATATCCTATTAATGTCTAACTATGAGAGCTAGTCAAAGCACTACTGTTTCAGTACAATCCAGACAACTATATTTACTACGGTCCAAAAGCGGTCCAATTTAATGCTTTAAATGTTAAATAGCAATACAGAAGATTGGCACTTAAAGACAAACAAACAATTAAAAATAGTACACAATAAAAACAACTTATGTTAGAAATGCCAGTGAGATATGCAAACTTGGAACGCTAAAAATAACTACTGTTAAAACACTATGCAAGCAAGTAGTTTTAGTGCGCTGGAAAACAGATCAAGCTGCAACCGGCGACATAAAGCTAATTTGGGAAGCCAAACAACGAAAACATTAAAAACATAAACAGGATTAGCATCCTATAAAAACAAACAATATATCTTGACCGCTAGAGTACCAACTAATTTTAAAAAGCCAAACAATCATCTACTTAGACATAAAGGTTAAATCGTAAAAAACACCTAATTTTGGAATAAAGAAAAACAAACAATGTTGACATATAAAACTTAACAATAACAAAGTCCAAACAACAATAAATATTAGACAGCCAGTAAACTAACCGACTATAAGATACCAATTTTTAGCTGACCGTCCCAAATCGGAAATCTTCCACAAATTCCATAAAAACAAGGAACTTACTAAGACCTACGAGGAAAATTGCTTTAAATGATACCAGCCCGACATGCAAAATATTAACTAACCGAACAAAAGCTCAACTTCAAAACAAACTGCTGATTGAATGCAGTTTGCATTTCCCCCACAAGTTGTACAATGGCTATTTTACCAAAATATCAGCGTTCACCTTGTTGTTTTACAAGCTTTACCGCTGCTTACATTGTTTTAGTGTTCGTGGAAATTTATTCTAAATTTTACAAAACTGATGCACTTGTTGCCATGCCTATTTCAACCAGTGGCCCTTGTCTGATAAATGTTGTTTCTTCTACGCAAAATCTCTTGAATAAACAAAATCCCGACAAACTTGTTTACAAACTTAAATACACTTACACAATCCACAAAGATACGCAACTTGCCCTTTCTGTTCAAGAAGGAACTATACCAGGAAGTATACTAGAGCAGGGCTTTCTTCGTTTTTCCAGCAAACGCCTGGGTGGATTTTGCATTGTGTTTGTGCTATTTACAGAAACATTTCTGGATGCAGTGTCTGCAATACACAACTCCGGATATGCAACATCAACAGAAGTACCGTTTTTCATATTTCTGGCAAAAAACTCGCCCTTTCCATTTTACTTTGCCAACATGTTCACATTATCACACGTAACTCCTTTTAATGCAAACCTAGTGTTTTTTGATAAGCACATGCAACGTCTAGCTCTTTTTTGTTACTTCTGTCCTGACAATCACTTTCATTTGTATAATACAAGTAAGTATATGCTCACCGATTTTATGTACATTTTAAACAGCCGGATAAACAGCCAAGGCTACGGCAACAGTTTAGCATTTGATTCATTTTTGCCGTTAATTCCAATGCCAGAACCTCTTTTTATATACGCAGACTTAGTAAATGCTTACCATTCTAAACATGAATTATCACAGTTTTTGGAATTTATGAAATGGTGTCCCGTTGCGGAAGCGTTTGAGTTTCGTAATCTACTAGTGGAAGCTAATATTACTTTAGAACATCATGAATATCAACTTTCTAAGTATAACAAGCAAAAACTAGCATGGTTTACAAAAATGAAGGCATTTGAAAATTATCTTGGAGGATTTCCAGAAACTCAACTGACTTATCGAAGTTTCTATTACATGGCAAGGTTTAGGAAAGCTTTCAAATTTCATTTTTGCGTTCCTAAAAATGTGATTTGATCTAAATTCGATTTGACTACCCATTTATAACCATTTTTAAACTGTCTTTTTGTTTGTGGGTATTTGTTGTTTTCCTCGCTTATTCCAAAATTGAAGGTAGCCTGTTAAAATCTACGGACTTGCTGTGGAACATTGTAAGTATTCCATTTTCTAAGAAGCGTATGCGGGTAGTCACTTTTTCAATGGCGATTCCATTTTTGATTGTGTCGTACTCGTACCAAAGTCACATTTCCTCAGAAGCTTTTGTTTTTTCGTCAATGCCTTCTTTTAAAAGTTTAATTTTGCAAGGCTACAAATTAGCAATTTCGCCATACTTTTGGCCCATTTATTACTTTATACAGTCACTTGGTATTGATTTACCGGTTGAGTTGTTGGAGCAGATGAAATATATTGTTGGAACCAAAAACTGGACCCAGCTGTTCACAGTAGTCTCCGAACTTGAACCTGTGAATAATTTTACTCTTACAAATTCTGGCATGTTAGCAAGCAACGTAATGTCCTTTTTGCTCCTATAGAGCTACCTGAATTTGGGTACGAACTAGCTGTGGCAATGAAAAACTTAATTTGGATGGCAGACAACAACCTGTACTGCAAGATTGAGGATACTTACGATCACATAAATCTGACAGTTGCTTTTTCTCTCAGATTTTCGGGCTACCTAACACATAGAATTCGAGAAATAGTGCATTTGGGACAAGAAACTGGTAGTTTGCAAAAATTTGACGAACTCAGGGGTTCACCAAAGGCATCGCATATGTCTGAGTTCTCAAGAATGACGCCACTAAATGGATTTACACCGCCCGCTCCGCTTGGAATTTGGTCATCACTTGGAATTTCTGTTTTGTGTTATATAAGCTTTAACTGCTTCATATTGCTCTCAATTAGCATGTTCCTATTACTGGCATATTTGCGACAAGCAATGAGACGCTTGAGAACATGTTTTGAACACCTTGAATATCTTACATGTTTTGCTCATTTACGCACAAGCATAGTTAACAAAATTTTACTACATTAGATAATTCTGCAGCATATGATTATTGTAAAAATGTTTTGCTATCAATTCGTTCTATAATGCGTGCAACAGGTAAAATGATAACTGATATTTACCAGATGCAAATACTACTAATGCTAGTAGTTTAGACCTTTGACGGGCAACCGTGTTCTAAATAAAATAAAAGGGTTATGCTTATTTTTGACTAACATATTATATTGCTTTGCTTTTTTTATTGTTGCATGTGCAACGTTACAGTTCAGTTTGCATACCACACTAATTTTACGTACATAAGTTAGCATCAGTTGCGCATACATACTTTTACACTACTATTGACAGATGGACGGAAAACGAAACACGATAATCTAAATAGCCCTCCCGCAGAGGTACATCCATGGTAAACCATTAAAAGATGCTCGCTGCTAAAGACGATGTGAATATAAAATTGTTTGCTAGGAAATTGTGGTAAGTAGAAGAAGCAATTATGGGCCTGATTTGAACCCCATTTAGCCTGGTCTAGAGCCGATTTATCCAGGTCTAGAGCCAATTTAGCCAGGCTCAAAAATAAAGTCTACGGACAGACAGACAGACACACGGACACCGACATCTGCAATGGCTTCACTGCTAAAGCAGCGAGCTAATTATCAACAAAACCAACAAAAGTTTTAACATTTCTTTGCGTTTTTTGCAAGTTATTATTGCCAGTAACACCAAAACTTACTAGAAGTGGAAATGTCTGGAAGTATAATAAACATGGACAAAGCTGGTGATTTTGCTATTAACACTTTCAAATTAGAAATATAACTGAATGTTTACGCGTTGATATGCATACCGATTTTGCAACAACCCAAAACTATCTGTATCAACTTCTGCAAAAACCTTAAATTTGTAGCCAGAATATAATATCTCAGTTACAGTTTGATTTATCAATGGCTTTGAGTTATGGTATTGCTCCAGTTACAGTAGTCAAGTAGCAAAACTTGATAAAGATAAAATCCAACAAGCAGATATCTCTAACAAGCTCTATTTTCTTTACAATTGTTTTTGAAACAGCGCAAACGTATACTTTTAGTAAAATTAATGGAATATTACTGGTATCGATTTTAATGGTACTTATAATCTCAAATGGGATACTCCGGTTCATCATGATACAGGTGCTAAGTTCGGGTTAAGTTAAAAACAACCAACCTCAACAAAAACACATGGGACCAGCTATTCGTGGAAGTTAAGAACCTTAGTACTTCTAATTCTAAGCATTGCAGTAGATTTCAGATAAAGTTTTACAATGTAAACACATATGTGACAAAAACTTTTCAAAATCAATTGCCGAGTTTCAACTAGAAATACAAGAATTACAACTGACACTAAAACCACGTATACAAAAAACACAACAACGACGTTATCCTTCATTTCCAGATTTTTTACGTCGTTATGTGATTGTCTTGCCAAATTAATGGTACTATTCCACGACTCCATTCGTGAATACCAATGTTGCCAAAACTCAACTACTCCTGACTGAAAAAGTAGATGAACTCTGTGATACAACAGATTATGATCAAACTGAATATTATTAAATACCCAGCCACTCTTCACGCGACCCAAAGACTCCTTACTAATTGTTATCTTACCCGCAATAGAGGATACATTTTTTAGTTTAGAGTATGTATTAAATATTGTGTTGTAGCTATGTATAAATGCCATTTTCTGGCACTCCGCGATTTTAGAGAAATAGTAAGTATTATTTGTGAGTACTTCATAATAGTATGTTTGATCACCATTCGGTTTAAAAAGACGTTTAGAAATGTTTTCCACAAGCGATGGGTTTGCTGATGATCTAGAATTCACGTAATACAATTCAAACATGTACTTTTCTTTCAAAGTTTGGTTTTGATTTTGGTCTGCAAATTGTAGAAACGAAGTTAATAGCCACAACATGCTTGCTTTGGTTTCCATGCCAAGATCTCTGAAGCCCATACCTATAAAAGGCGTGTCAAGAAACGTAAAGTTGTGATGCACTAGTTGTGCAAATGTTTCCAACTTCTTTTGACTAAGTGGAGCAGTTAACTGTGTTATGTTGTCTCCTTTGTAAGCATTGCTGAAAATTACACTCATCAAAATCCAGACCCACATAAAATGTCTGACCTGCGTTTCGTTCATATAATTGTTTCCTTGCTCTAATAGAAAGCAGTATGGAATCCAGACTACCGGAGGCTTTTTCTTTAAATTTTGTTTTATCGTAATAATCAATCGCCCCATTATAATTCCACAGATAATAATTAAAGCCCAAGTTGATGGGTCATATACAGTAATCAAAACTAAAAACGAAAATTGGTTTTTGTCTACAATGTCAGAACAAATAACAAAATAGTAGCCCTCTGCTTCAATTGATATATATTGTAAATTTTCTGTTCCTTCGGTGACGTAAAACTCTGCTACAGCATCTCCTTTCCAAGAATGGCCAACTAGAATTGAAGAGTTTGGAAAAATTATCATTGAAGAGTTTGGAAAAATTATCTTAATTAGTTTTTCATCAATTGTTATTCGTTTCATCAAGGCCCATTCCGTTACATAGCTTGGAGACACATCAAAAAGTATATCCTCAAACTTTGAGTCTGGCAAATTTTTTGACACTATTTGCCATATTATATATTCGTTAAACCATGAATAGTCTGGCCTATGCCAAGCATATGAGTGTAACACGTCACTTTTGGAACTTTGATACTTTGTAGCTTGAATTTGTTCTTTGTTGGACACAAACGGAAATGAACAAAATGTCTGATACATTTTATTTTGATAAATTGAGCACCTATATATGGCCTCTAGCAAAGTCATTTTGGATAAAGTCTGTCGTATAACATATCTGGCAGTTACAAAGCTTTGATACTTGTTCACACTTAGAAACAGTTTAGTTGAACTAGTGTCCCAAAATTTATGTGCACTCCCATGTTTGTCAATAAGATTAATAATGTTTGATGAAAATGCCAATTCCGAATCCACATGTCCAAGAAAAATGAAAAACTTGCTTTCTCCATAATTTAATCCTAATTGTGAATTCAGATTCAAATTTCTAGTATTATTTTTCGTTTCATAAAAATATTTTTTAAGTTCGTTTTTTTGTTGAAATGGTCTGGGTAAATTCTTTATGATGTCTCCGTCAACTCCGGGAAGTTCAACGAATGTCCAGTAGTTGCAATATTTGTATGGAGAGATGTATATCGTCGCCCCACAAGCTTGATGTGCGACAGAGGAGGCTGGTATAAAGTATTTTTCCTTGGTTTTCAAATCATAATACTTTCCGTCACATTCATACCATGGAAATGAAAAAGCAAAATTTTGCTGAAACGTATGAGCAGATCGGATTACTGGGTAAGGAATTGGTTTCAAGTTGTCTGCTGCAGAATCCTAGGTTTAGAGAAATGTAGTAAATCAATTTCTAGTTAGTTTTTTGTACAGTAGTAATATTTGATGGTTATTGTTAGTTACTACTTTGTTACCTTTTCCAGCAAGACTGTTTGTATTACATGAATTGTGCATTTCTCAAAGATTGCCAGGTCATAATTAATGTCTAAATCTTTTGCAGGCAGCAAACGCAGTGCCGCAAGACTTAACAAGAATATTAAAAGTCTACAAGGTTCAGGTTTTGCACCCATTTTGAAAATTTTTGACAGAGGGACGGCAATGGCAACAATATATTGTTATTGTTAAAACAACTGAAAACTTTCAGGCTAGTAATAGTTTAGCAAAGAACTAATTTGGTTAAAGTAGAAGACAAAGACAAACAAATTATTTGTCAGCTCAAATAATTATACAAAGTGCTGCCATGTGAAGGTACCTATCTCTATCAGGTATAGGTATCTAAATGTTTCTGTATTTCAGTTGTTGAAGATATCGTTGTCCGTTTGTCTGTATCAATTTTGTAGTATATTTTGTATTTTAAACCAAGCAAATAATTTTTAAATCAAGCACATGAATGTTAAACTAACAAATCACCGGACAAATAGCTACGACTGTTGTCTACAAAACTATTCCTAAATACATTATACTATAAAAATAACACAATTTGACCAAATTTAATTGGATGTAATTTTAAATATGGTTGGATCAGGTTTACTGTGATAACTAAATTAGATATTTAGGAGTGGCTAAATCAGGTTCTTTCTGGCCGTTGCAGCAATTCCCTGGGAAGGCGGATGGCAGTATCAGACTGATATAGGTGCTTGCGTGATGTTTGTCGGGTTGACTTTTCATGTTTGTGGGGGGTAAAATTGGTTATATTATGTCATTTCGTATTCTCTGTAGCATGTGTAATTCAGATTGTTTTCTTCCGGTAGTTAACGATTAGCGAAAGGTCTTGCTATTTTTTGCACTACAATAGAGCTTTTAATTATTTTAATGTAACACAAGCTACACTGCTAAAGACGAAAACACTTAAAAGAAGTGAAATGTTTTTGCTAAACAAGTCTCCCATACTCTACATTACAATACTGACAATAATCGAATTCTAAAACACAATGTATTGTTAGAATAATTTGGACGCTAGTAATAGTTCTTATAGTAACAAACAATTAATTTAGTATCAATTAAGTGCAACTACCCTTAATCTAAAGTTCTAAAGTAATTTAAAATCTACGCCTTTTATTCTTTAGCCTATTAAAAGAATAAGTGAAACAGTTTGATTCCTAATAAAATCAGCAATGTTAAATGCAGTATGTCTTTCATAATAATTAACAGCGCCAAATCGAATTTTTACAAATTGCCTACATTGAGTAGACGCTCTTATTTCCTTAACCTCTTTTCTACCCACAAACCCTTTTCGCCTGCTGTTGAGTTTCTTTAAGTTGGTAGTCCATAATGCAAGTATCAATTGACTTATATAATTTGCTTTGCCCGGATACGAGTAGCCCGTAAGCATTTTTGTGTACAAAAGCAGCGTTGTATATAACTCAACAAATTTCACCACCGTACATGCATCAAATATTAAACTCTGCAAAGACATTCCTCCAAATACTCTGGAATTCTAATGAAAACAGATATTCGAAGCAATGTTTGGGAAATCTCGTATAATCTACCCGTTAACGGCACTACTCGCATCCAAACTAAGTATTAGGCCAAAAACTGTTAGTAACAAACATATTACTGGAGGAAATAAATACCAACACTTTACTAACAACCAGGTTAAAATACTATAGCCTATAAACACAACACTTATACCAACACCCGCTGTAACTTTCATGGCCAGAAACGCGGGTCTCGTTAAACATTGAAAAGTTGCATAGTACCATATAAACTTAAAGTTTAACTTTAACTTTTAGCTAATTTAAAAATGTCTGCTAGATGTATTCAAATTCCACACGCATAAGTTATATGACAATTATGAAGTATTAAAGTGAGCTAGAATCCTGTAACTTATATGTAAACGAATGCGTTGTATTTTCCAAAAACTCATAATTGTTCTTCTTGATGATGAATGTTTTTTTTTTTGAAAATTGATTTTTATGTAGGTTAATTGCAGGTTTCATGTAATTGAAGTTTCTGATTGTGTTTTATACTGTTACATCAATTTATGTGCAATTAAGTGAGGACTAAGCCAATTTTATACAATTAGTTTCCATGAAAAATCAATCTACGAATGTGTATGTTAAGTGGAAATAGCATTGCTAACAAAATTGATAGTGTATTTAATGAAATACTATTTCAATGCAAAATCTAATAAATTCACTAATATAATAAAATTAAAATGAGATATTGCATAGCAAGCAGCAATTTACTGTATCAAGAAAATGAATAAACCTCAGTCATGCTATGAATGTTTTAATTTGCAAAAGTATTTCACTAAATAGCATTATACATTCGTAAACATGTAAACGAAAAAGATTGTTACGTGTTTTATTTAGTATTGCATACATGCATGTATTCATTAATACGTAGTATATATATAATTATACATTTTATTTTAGCTTACTCATGTGTACTGCCGATAATTACCAATGAATATACGGTATTGTATTGACCAAATAGGCAAATGTTACAACATTTGCAAATCAGCATCGTTTACGTGTTAAAGTTTTCTCTGTGAATAAATGTAGCAGATTCGCAGCGTACCATTACTTCTATAATATGCACCACTTACAATTATCCACCAAAACTTCTATCACTAGGCAACATATTGATACTGCATTTCCAATCAATAGGCTTACAAATACCACAACAATATTCCCTGCCATTGACGTTCCTGTAACTGTCTCAGGTGTCTTCTTTGTCGTCTTTAAATTGATAAGTTCAAGTATTATTTTGTTTAACCATTCCCATATTCCAGCCTGAGTGACCGATTTAATTCTCTTTACCGTTGATGGTGGTATTCGGCCATCAAATGTTAAGTACAACCCATAATCAAACAGTAACTCTTTAGACAAAGAAACATATTCTTTTCTTGGCAATGCTTTTGCAAAACTTTGACACTTCCAGATAGGTATTATCAATGCTATTGCGTTACAACCTTCTAAATGATCTTTTAATAAGCCGTCCTCCAAGTCTTGCATTATTTCATATATGGGTACTGGGTGAATCTTTTCCGCTACTTTATTTAAAACCCTGTCTTGTGCAGTTTTCAGAAAGTTGTACGACTCAGGAATTAGTTGAGTGTGCTTTTCAAGGATCTCTTTCCGTTCAAATGCTGTTGTGTGTTTAAAATGTTTTTTATTAATAAAATTACGTGGTAACATGACTATTCTCGTGTATAGGTAATCTCGGCGTCCTGAGTGCCTCGGTGTTCTTATCTGCTCATAAAATTCGTGCTTAGTCCTGGTTATTTTGCTCAAATTCAGAGGCATTTCCTTTTTGCTCCAATATTCTGGATTGTAAAGCCATGTATCTACATATTCCATTTCCGAATAAATTGTAAAGTTTGCGCCTATAAGATCACTAAAATAGTTGTAAGTCACATGCTCCCGTCTTGCAATGAGGTTGTTAATATTTTTGCTCTTGTACCCATTGCTTAAGATAAGTGCAGCAAGTAGGTATACTGTAGCAATTATTTTACCCCTTTTTATATAACCCAATGCGTCACCTTGTTCCAAATGAATTTTTACGATATCCAATAAGCCTTTCAAAGCACCTGTGTTTTCAAACTGCTTAATCCAAAGTATTAACAAGCCCCAAGATACAACAGCAGTAATCCAACATAAATTTTCGTAAACACCGTAAAGCTGTTCAAATGCTAAGCCTGACACATAAGGAACTTTGCAACCTACAAACCCATATCTTGTTGTAGGATACTGTATACCTACTGCTAAGAAGTTTTTATAGGAATTTTTCAGTATACGTACTCTAAAAAGGGAATCGCTTGAATATTGGGAATACCAATCGATGTGTAAAGCATTGCTTCCAGTACACTCAACTCCATTTGATGATGTATGGGTTGCCATAGTTTCAATTCGATAGGTGTGGTTTCCCAGTAATGACAACAGTACGTTAAGATATGCTCTTCCAGTGTCTCTGTGAATGTTTTTGATAAAAATCCGCTGTTTTTGCACACTGCATTCGCTGAGCAGTTGACGGAGTTGTGCACTACGCATATAACTGTCATAAATATTCCATCTAGTACTTTTAGACAAAAATCCCTGCCCGTATATAAAAGAGAGTTGTAGCGTTTCCCATACTGTATATTCAAAGCAGCTTGCATGTATTATGCTCTTACTCTGATAATCAGGATCTAAGCATACTTGTGTAGTAAATATATGATCTCGCTGAACATTTACAAGAGCTACTGCAATCACGTAGTTAGTGTAAGCACTACCCCTCAAGTTTAGATTCATATCTTCGTAATAGCTTATATGAAGGTATAGCCTCCAAAGCGCTGTACTATCAGCGTGACTTTCATTTACAACGGTTATATGGTACACAACCCTAGATTCGGAGAGAGACTGATCGAAATTGCTAACTGGATATTCGTATTTTGGATTATAATTCCAGATTTCATGAAAAAAGAAACACGCTGCATTGGAGTTGGTCTGAAATTTACTTCTATCGTGTAAGTCTAAATTGTAAAAATGATCATAAGGAAACAACGCTACTCGAACTTCACACTGCCAAGGTTTTGATTGCAAAGAAAATTTAAAGAAATCTATGTGATTGCAAACTCCTTCTTCTAACATATGGTAGCTGCTTTTTTCAAATCGCATGGTTGAATAGCATTCGTGTAAGTGTTTGTGGGAACGATAAAAGGCACTCCTCCCTATCAGGGATTTGTACACCCACTTAGCTATTTTAATTCGATTGTGTTTCTTAGAAATCCTAACTAGAATGGGGACTCTAACAACATAAGGAATTTGCAAATCTTCGAGCGTGAAATCAAAATCATGAAAGTTAGTTATGTGTACAAAACAGTTGGAATTTTTAAAGGGCAGGAGCAAACTACCAAGCTTTACAAATGGATGTGCCAACTTTACCGCCCGAACGTTTTTTACAGACTGCGAAAACATCTCATCCAACTTGGCATCAGCCAAACTTGTCTTGTTTAACTCAAGAAACAGGTCTACAGACTGAAATCTATATGAACGGATATCTAAACTGTTGCAAGAAATAAAGAGTTGGTATAATAAAAAACAAAATATGAAACCCATTTAGCTTTTATGTTATATGTGCAAAACTTGTACAAAAATCTGAAAAGTGTAGATGTTTATTGCAAACCACAATCAAACGTTTACACATGCGCTGAGAAAGGGAAGATGTGCAACCTAAGCGATTCACTTGGTGACAAACAAATATTTTTTAAAGGGCAAACACAGGACAACCACAAGTTGTGCTGAGCTGTCGAGTTCTTGAAACAATAAGTATTGTAAACGTTTTGCAAAAAGTTGTTTTTTGACACTAAGGGTTTCTTCCAACACTAAGCAAACTATACTTTTATAACAGCTTTCTTGTCGTAAAATTTTAAAACCGTCGACTTAAGTATTGAATTACGTTTCTGAAGTATTAATTGAATTACGTGTTTAAGTGTTTGACGTGACATTTTAACAAAATATTATTTGCAAACAATAGACGTGGGACTCTTAATAAGACTAGAAACTCAGGCAGGCTAAACGCCCTGCCACTTTAAGAATAACAAAAATATTTATTTAATCGAAATAAATGTGTTTGCCATCCAATAATGTGCGTTTTATTGGTACGCAATAAAATATACATACCTAAGGTTATTTCTCTATACACACAATTAATTATATGTATAAATTCCCGAATTGTTTTCGTGGATAGCAGATTCCCTGCTTTGAACTTTCTTTTACTTGAACAAATAATCCTCTCTTGCTTCGAACTCTTGAAAATGCTGTATATAACTGACCATGGGTAAAAACCGGTTCCGGAAGTAATACACCAATCTGATCAAATGTCTGTCCCGGTGATTTTGTAATGGTCATTGAATACGCCAGACGAAGTGGGAATTGCTTCCTTCGCAGCTGAAATGGCAAATCAGCATTTTTGGCATCCAAATTTATGCGAGGTATCAGGACTTTTTGGCCTCTTCTATCCCCACTGAAAATACTGCATTCAATCAGATTGGCTCCCATTGATTCAACAATAAGCCGAGTTCCATTGCATAAACCAAACTTTGGGCTCAAGTTTCGTAGAAGCATCACACAACATCCTTTCTTTACATTTAAAGTGTGTGGTGGCATTCCCATGGGAGTCTGTGAGTTTAAAAACTCGATGGGATATTGAGACCGCTCTTCCTCATTTTCACATTCCTCCACAGTATCAACACTATAGTAAACAGTGGGGTTCCCGTGCAGCATCTGAAGAACTCTTTCGTTGACTTTCAGCGTGTCTTAATTTTTAGGGCACAAAATAGCTCTTCTTTATCAGCGGCAACGCGTTCGGATGATCTCTCAGATCTGCTCCTCTGGCGATAAATGCGATCTTTTTCCCTATCAAATGCAACTTGCTCAGGTGTACGGTTTGCTTTGCGGATTCGTTCCTGATCTGCTTTGGAGTTTTCCATCACAATAATCTATCTGCAAATAAATAATTAGAATTTTCTTTGAACGCACACAAAGAAGGATCTTTTAATTTAATTGCACACATGAGCGGTGTTTTACCTACTTTTTAACAGTTAAAACGGCACACGTACTGATCAGATGATATTGAAAACCACTGCAGCTTTCTTATCAATAGCACCGATTCACACCCTCCAAACTGTAGGAAACCTGCAAAAACGACAATAAATTATTAGAATGTTCTTTGAACGCACACAAAGAAGGATCTTTTAAATTATTTGCACACATAAGCGGTGTTTAAACTACTTTTTAACCGTTAAAACGGCACACGCACAGATCAGCTGATATTAAAAACCACTCTGCAGCTCCGGTATCAATAGCACCGATTCATACCCTGCAAACTGTAGGAAACCTGCAAAAACGACAAATAAATTATTAGAATGTTCGTTGAACGCACACAAAGAAAGATCTTTTAATTTATTTGCACAAAGGAGCGATGTTTTACCTATTTTTCAGCCGTTAAAACGCCACATGTACAGATCAGATGATATTAAAGGACACTCGTGTTGATTGAGCTGATTCACACCACCAACTGTAGGAAACCTACAAAAACGACAAATAAATTATTAGAATGTTCTTTGAACGCACACAAAGAAGGATCTTTTAATTTATTTGCATACAGGGGCGATCTTTCACCTACGTTTTAACCGTCAAAACACGGCACACGTACAGATCAGATGATATTGAAGGGCACTTGTGTTGATTGAGCTGATTCACACACCCAAAACTGTAGAAAACTTGCAAGAAGGACAAAAAATAATAACTGCTAAATAATAACGGTCAGTAACGGAATAGTTTTCAGAAGTATGTTGGTGGTCAGAGAACTGAGTAACCGTGATGATGTACTTTTGTCTGCTTAAAACACCTGCTTGTGTCTGGTAAAAATGACAAATAATGAATTAGAATGTTCTTGTAACGCACACCAAGAAGAATCTAATTATTTCCTGGAAAGGAGTGTCTCCATACCTGTTAAAATCCTGCACATGGCAACACAATCATTTATGGACGGGATTTGCATCGGAATGCTGATGATAAATATGAATAACATGGATTGGATTTTGGAAAACAGTTGTTTGGTTTTCTTCGTCGCAGCAAGAATACATGTTTGGCGCGGAGCGGCACGCTCTGTTTGGTGAATGTGAGAAGTGTCATTGTGTGTAGATGTAATGTGCCATAGCTACGCAAGATGGTATCTGCGTCTGTGAGGCCGTAACAGTACTTTTTGTATCTCCACCGACGGACGGAAACCAAATGCAATCGGGGCGTAAGTAATAAGATACTTTACCCGATACTACAGTTTTGTGAAGACAATCGATTAGCGTCAATTAATCCGAAGTGCTTTAAAATTTTGAAATCGCTCTAAAAAGGTTCAGCCGAGTTTCTACGTTAAAATATGTTTGGAATATTGAAGTGTATAATATCAACTTTTGATGGTAAAAAGCACGCTTGACAGGTTTCTCAACTGATAATCTGCTAATTGAAAAACAGTAAACTTTTAAGGACGAAACCAAACCAAAATAAAAAGTCATGAAGTGATTAAACATCTGTATTACCTTAAAACCTGAACGCGTGTTACTATTAATGCTCTACAACTGTATTAAGTATTGCAAAATAGTTATTTATAACATTATTAGGATGACGCAACATGCTCGGGCACTAACATAGGTCCAACTGAAGTCCTTCCAGTACTCCAGACTGATGTTGCTACAACTTTATAATGAAAGAGTTTTCCGTAAAGTTCCAGAAAGAAAAGAAATATTTTGTATTTTCCTGCCACTTCGTTATCCATGTAGCAATTTTAGTAACCATCTGTAGCTGCAAATCCTCTAATCAACTTCAAGTTATTTTAATGGCACTTGTTTGTTTTATTTGTTCCTATTTATAAAAGTATTTCCAAAACTCATAAATACATTATATTGCTGACCTGACTTTTATACTACGAAATCCATATCGTTTGATACTATCATACTTTAAATTAACATATAGCAACTTCTGTGTAAGGATGCTTGACAAATACGTAGAAAGAAACCTCAATTGACGTAAGAACAATCCTGTATCAATAATCAATATTTTAAACAGATGTGTAACTATATTTAGATTGATCCAAGCACAAATTAGAATCTCGAGTATATATATTACAATGGCAAAAGCCAGTCCAATAAGTAGAAGTGAAAATACTACAAAAATATTTCCTTGTAATGTTGCACTGACTGGTGGGGAGTTTTGTCTTTTGAATGGAAAAATGCTGACGGAGATATTTGGTAGCCACATATCTATGCCAGAAGCTTTTAGATAACTAAGCTTAAGAAGAAATTTAAGATGTAAATATCCTCTAAAAGTAAAAAATACTAAATGCTCACTAAATGCTTCTGAACTAATGGAAACTAGTGCTTGATCCTGAAAGAAAGCTTGCCTTGCAAACTTGTAGCTTAAATACGATGGTAACACAAAAGCTGTTTTGTTACACGCCACTAAATTACTTACATACCATTCTAACTGTTTATCTACAATTAGGTTTTCAATTGTTTGCTTAAGTTTTGAAAGCGATACTAGTTTTGCATAAGCTTCAATTTGTAGCAAAGGAAATACACTTTGTACAAAAGCTAGAAATAGCTTGGTTACATTCGAGTGCAAACGTGTTTCTTCTCTCAGAAGTCCAAGTTTCTCGGTTATGTTAGGAAATCTCGAATATATACTTTTTCCCTCATAATCTCTTACTTCACTAACTCCTACGAAGCAATTTGTTTGGTCAAAAATAAAATGTTCGTTTTGGTTGAAGGGTAGCCCATTTGTTTTCAAACAGACTCCATCCATAGACCTCGGATCAGGAGATAGAATTACTCTGGAAAAAATAGAAACATTTTCACTGGTAAGGTGCTTCAACGTTTGATACAAGAGAGGCTTCCGAGGAGTTAACATGTTGTATGCATTTTGATTTTTATATCCGTTACTCAGAACCAAACCGGATAGCAGAAAACCTGTCAAAATCCATCGTAATTGTTGGTTACCAGTCATTCCATCCGGAAATGGGTTGCCTTGTTCAATCAAAATTTTTGCTAGGTACACAATATTTTTTAAAAACTTATCAATGTACTTCAGGACGCCCAATTTACTACTAACTGGCCATAATAAACAAATTGCTGTGACTAATGTACTACTAATAATAAAAATCCATATGCTGGTTGCATACACATCAAGCAACTCTATGAATGGAAACGGATGTTTTCCTCGCTGTCCACATGTTACAAACTTAAGTGTATCCACTTCATTATAAATTACTAACCGGTTACTAACAAAAAACTGTGGCATAGCTGAACCAAATTGTGGATGATAATCAATGTATCGCCAAGATACGCTTAGATAATATGTGTGTTCACCACTGGGTAGAATTAAGTTAGCATTTGTATTTTTGTCTGACAAAATTGTTTCATTTTGCAGTATCTGCAGCACTAAGCTAAACATAGCGAGATAAAACTTTCTTTTTATGTCCAGTTCTTTCGTATTAAAATATAGTTTTGAATGGTCATTGCTGGCAGACATTTTTAAAACTTTTGTTCTGTCAAGCCCGTCCGTGGCATGATATATGCCTCCCAAGTCTAATTCCCAAGGCATATTTTCATAAGCAAATGTGTGAATGTCTAAATTTTCTAAAATAAAATTAACATATTAACTTTACATGGACTTGGACCTTTTCATCAGTTTCATATTTCATGAAACGTGCGATCTTACCTGTATTGGTTGCAATTTGTTGTGAAACTATTAGTTCACTGCACAAACATGGTTGTACAAGAGTAACAAACTTTTTCTGTGTCTTTGTTTCAAAATGTATTACTAGAAACGTATAATGGCGTACTTGAAAGTTGGTTTTGCTTACTGTTGTAACCGTTAAAGACATCCAATGAAAAATGGAAAGATTGGTTGGCACGGGTTGCTTTATACTAGAAACAAGAATATTTGTATTTGGTAGTGAATTAGGTGAGGTCAATTCCCAGTCCCAGTCATAGTAAAATGGTTCAATATGGCTGAACCAAGTATGAAAATGGAAAAATGTTGGCTGAAATAATAAAACTTGTATGGTCCGTTGCCAAGGTCTTATCTTCGTCGAAAACTTAATAAAGTGCATTTTCAAACAGAAGTCGTGGATACCAAGGCGTAGAATGGGTTTTCGAAAGAACAATGATAGATGGCATGTGAAATCTTTAACTTCACGTGAATTGTTGCGCTTTATTGAACCACGTGGAACCCAAATAAAACCGTTTAGTATGTAATTGTCATAGTAGTATGCTAGTAGTTCTGGACTCCTGAGAATAACAGGAAATTTTGTTATTATTATATCCGCATGCTGAAAGTTGTCCAAAAGAAGTAGTTCGCTAGTTTTTGGAAAAAAGTCCAAAAGAGAATCGATGTCTGTAGCAGCAGTTGAGAGATTTTCGAAGGGAAAGTCTTTGTGTTGATCAACAATGTATTGACCGGAAACATGCAGATTTGCATATTGATTTGATGTGATTGACTCAATTGATCGTAACACTTCATTTTGGGCACAACTATAGTTAATCAAAATTACAAGTTTGAAAAGTACAGCAAACATGACAAAAGATTTCAATATATGTAATTTTTTGACAGATGTGATGATATATTAGGCTGAATTTAACTGAGCTAAACTTAGCCCTATTAAATTTTTTATTAATTTAACGGATTTTATTAACTTCTTTCAAAATCTTATTGCAGGGCAACGCTACAGTTAATAATTGTTCTTTGAGCAATGGGGTAGCAAAAGCAATTTATACAGTATATACAAAGTCAGGCACTAGAAAGATTCTAAAAGGAATATTAGCTCAAAGGCGGATCAAGCACTGTCCAAGTATTTTTTGAGTGTCTGTAATTGTACGTGGATTTTTTAAATGCTATTAGCGCAAGCAACGTTGAGACCTGAGATGGAAAAGGACTAGATATTTCTTTCTGTATCGTGGGCGGTTTGTTTTACACGTGCTGCGTGTTAAAAATATTTTATATGGTTGTTTAAAATAATTTTATTTATTAACTGGCTTTTATTATCTAAATGTTGTACTTTTGGCGTCATTCTCTTCAAGCCAACACTGCTTTCAAATTTACATCAAATTTTAACTCGGCTCTTTATTTGTGGCATATATTGTTCAACATTGACAAGGTGTATATACATATTTGTCTACATAAAAACAACTAAAGATAACACAAGAGCTACTAAGCGAATGAGCGGCATTATTTTTTTTTAATTTCAAGCAAAAATGCTTCAAAACTAAAAAACAAGTCAAAATATGCATCGATATTCAACTCTAGCAATTTTTCAAAACATGTTATGTTTGAGACGTAGGTAAAATAATTTTGTTGTAACGATGCCAGGCCTAAAAGCTTTCCAAAAAACATTCATTTAGACATGTGTTTTAATTATAAAAGGCAATTTACCATGTTGTTGGTCTTAGCATAAAAGGAATGATCGTTTTTCTGAAATGTCCGGTGTCTGTCCAATATACTGGCTATAACATTAGCTTACATCTGTTTCTTTCCAACACCATAATTTAGGTTCAGTAACTTAGTAGCAAGGTACAACATTAGAATATTAAGAAATTAGCAATACCCATTTTAGGATTTTCTCATGACTCTCTTGCCACTTGTAAAACCCACTCGATCGATGGAAACAAAAGCTATTCTTGCTGACTAAATATTCCAAACATTCCAAATCAAAACCGTGCTAGTTGTATATATATGTTCTTGGAAATATATTTTATGACAAATGAAAAGCTTTTGCGTTGGATTTTGCGAAATAAAGCTTAATTATTATCTTTAGAAAAACTAGAACAACTTTTACCATCACATAAAAAGAAGGTTTCTATTAATTGTAAAGTGGAGTAATCTGGCTTTGGTAGAAACTTTTGTAATTCCAAGAAATGCTGTAAGGTTAATATCACAGTACAATATTTATATTATTCAAAAATAAGGGAAACCAACAAAATCAATTAGCTAGACATATATGCATTCAATTTTATAACAGGATTTTATAAAATACGAAGCACCACATACCAACTTTTATGTCAATTACTCCAACAATATATGACGTCCAAAACAATATTGGTTTGGGAAATGGCATACGAATTTTAAACTTTTTATACCATTACCTAATTTTGTAATTTCAATGTGAGTCGCAGTAAATATCAAATTCCTGATTACCACTACCTACTAACAATTATTATATGTATTTGGTTTTCTTGGAGACACCAATTTTTTATTTCAATTTTTAAATTTGGCAACACCAAATTGGTATACATTGCTAATAAACAGACATAGTAATTACTTCACACTTAAATTAGATTAAATCATTTCAATAAATTGAAACTATCATCGCCAAAATGCCAAACAGCACTGGTTTGAATGACAAATCAATAACTATACCAGATTTCTCTCCAATAGCTAGGTTTTTCTAAACAAAACAAACTGTTGGAATTTGTACTTAAAATTGTAATTACTACTTCTGTTTACATTGAATATCAAGCTCCATTTTTGCATTGTTTCAAATGCTACTTCAGATTGAGACTACATAACGCTTTTTGAAACTGCTACAGGCAGCGCCGATGTGGTGTATAACGCCTATTATTAAATAATTATATATATAATAATATATATAATATAATAATGTGAAAAGTAAACGACGCAGTATATTCATGACTCCGCCTTTATGCTTAAAATAGGGACATGAAGTTGAATGCGACAATATAATTTTCTTGAAGAAGCAACATTGCATAAAGCAAGCAACAAGACGTTTCTCCTTCTCGTTTTTATTTTTAGGGTAGTATTGTAATAAAACACTTACGTGTTTTGGGATGGTAGTATGGTAGATACGTACATAAAAGCATACATCAAACATAACAATTTTATTCTGTTGGAATATTAAGAATCCTGAATGCAACTTGTTGCTGTATTCGCACATACATAAGCTACACAGCCAAGCAAAGTACCAAAACAATCATACTACGTTTGTCATCTGGCAGAAAAAATTGGAATAGTAGTACTGATAATGTAAAATATGCATGTGACTTGTTTCAGCAAAAGTAAAATTAACCAATTTCAATTTAGTCTGTGGTATACATAATACGAAAATCGTTAACCATAATTGACGACCTGGCAAACTGCACAGATCTGTAAAATTTACAGGAGTTAATCTGGTTTTTAATCAATTAAGTGAAATAGTAGTGCTTGACATTTTTTGCACGTTGACATATGGTGGAAATGGCGTCAAAACAAATATTCACTGAACAGGTCATTTGTGTAAATTTAATAAAAGCAGGGAGGTACATGTTTTAAAACAAATCAAAATGTATTTTTGTATTTTTATTTGTCTCCTACAATAGACTAGTTCTGTAAAACAACACTTTACTTGGAAAATTCCGCACTTTTCTGAACTTGTACAATCTTCAGTGTGCATTTCGCACCAAAAGGTGAATCTGAAGGTGGGCGACATCATTGGAATTCCAACCAATTGGACTTGCGCTATGGAAAATATTCCTCGTATGCGTAGTCCTGGGAGTTACATTGGTTTTACGATAAGGCTCACGGAGCCAATTCCACCTCCGCAACTTGCTGCCAAAGTTATTATAAATTTTGAATTACAACTCCAAAACACTTCAGGAGGTTCATTTTATTTGACAAACTTGAGTAAGTAAATACGATTTTGAATGATATTAGCCTATTACTGATTTGAAAGAATTGTTCTAAAAGAGTTTTTTTTTCAACAACTGTGAAGTTGTGGAAGAGTTAGCAACAGGATCTGAGGTTAAATTCCCGCATGCGATTTTTATCGATTCTGACCCCAGCAGAAAAACATTGCCACCGCTCCTTCAACTTTCTGACGATGGCACATTATCTGTGAATCTTTATATCACCGTTTTTAACCTAAACACCAAGTCAACCCAATTTCCTTCCACTTTGGCAGATTTTCAAGAAAGATTTCTCAAGAACCTCTCTTCCAATTTAAAGTTGTTGTACCAAGATCCTGACTCAGGGACAGATTCGCCAACGGTAATAATTTGTAATGACGGTACACAATTCAAGGTTAATAGGGGTATACTTTGCGCTAGAAGCTCTGTTTTTAAAGCAATGTTCCAAACAAAAATGAAAGAAGCCAAAAGTGGTCATGTGAGAAATGAGGACATACCTTCAAAAGCAATGGACGTGTTTCTACACTTTGTTCACACTGGCGAGCTAAATAAAAATTGGAAGCAATCAAATGTCTTAGAAGGTTTGGCATTCGCCGCCCACAAGTATCGCCTAGAAGATTTATCTGAGTTTTTAGATTTAGTGCTGGGAAATCTAGTTACTAACGAAAACTGTGGAAGATTAATGAAGCTTGCTAAAACTTTGAGCATGAAGCACACTGAGAAACAGTTGATGGACTATTTCAAAACAGAGGTCACTTTAATTGAACAAGCTACGCAAATTATCACTGAGGCGGCGTCAGTTCTGGATTTGGTCTAAATGAAAAAAATAATGTAAATGAGTAGTAGTAATAATAATAGAGACCTACAGCGAAGAAAAATGAAAATTGAATATCACATGTATATTATTATGCTAATGGGTATTTATGTAACAGACCACCATAGAAAATACTAACGGTTGCCAAATATTGTGTATTTAAAATGAGGTTATGTGAATAGTTTAAAAAAAGGAAGGTTTATGATTTTCAAGTGTATTCTACAATTAATGGGTTTTAAAATATGTATTTTGCCTGAGTACTTATAAATTTGTTTGTTATATAGATTTTCCTCTTTCTCCGAATTATAGGTCCTATTTGGATAATATAGGCATTCCTCAGATATATGTATACAAATCGGATACCTAATTAATATTCAATTACCATTAAGTAAAAGTTATATAAATAAATGATCAGTATATTTCTTTAGTTTTATCTATATTCACAATCGATAAAAACATGTTTTGGTTCTTAGTATTACTCATTCTTACTTATAATAGTTGCTACTAATAATGATAATTACTTATACTACTAATATATACGTGTCAACTTCTGTTTATAACAAAATCTTTGTCGATATTTGTTCTTTCACTTATGAAACACTCCTAAATTTTCATATATTTTCCAAAAATACAGTAATCAGTTAGGAAACCAAGTCAGATCAAAGACGATTATAATCTCTAATATATATTTATAGATATCTTCATATATAAGTGCTGATAAAGTTTTAAAAGCGACAATAATAAATAAGAACGCTTCCAGGATCAAGTAGATTAGACAAGCACACGCACTGCTGAGATTTATCAAGTTACAAGTTTGTCATTCAGATTATCCACAGACAGATGTCAAATTTCATAGGATGAATAAATATTAAGCTTAGCATCTTAACATATAATGATTAATAAGTTTTTGCTTTTTGAGTTCTAATTCAGTTTCCAAATAATAAGTAAAAATAAAGTAACACTGTTGACAATATAAACTTTTATTCGTATATTTGGTACCATACATGCAACGCATTTGTGCAGTTCCTTAAATAACATAGTTGACCTCTGTGATTTGCGTCATAAAGCTTCATTTAGAATAAACTCTTTTTGGTAGGCTATTTTATGCTATTGTTTTACTACTACAATTTGTTTTGTGTGCATTTTCTATTAGAACAAGTTCTATTAGTGCCTAGTTTATGTACAAGCTTGTCATCTGACGGGAATGGAAATATCCCAAGTTGGACATCAAACGTACTGATCATTCAAACACTTCAAAGCCTAAAATTTTACTTGCATAAACCTGAGAGATTCCACGGCGTACACAGTATCAAACTCATGTTCAAGTACTTTCTCAATAACCACATTCATCTTCTTGTTGGTTTCTGTTACTGCAAAAAAGTGTTCACTGGGATGATCCACTGAATCAAAGCAGTCATTACAATATCCGGTCAGGATTTTGCACATCAAGCAGATGTATCGCTTGAAATTTGAACACCGGGAACATTTATCACGGTTAGCAGTAGATGTAGACTGTTCAGCTTCTATTATATAAAACAAATTGTTTTATAATTATGTGCGTAAATTGAATAGTACCTTGTGTAAATTACCCCGAGAGATTCCGGTCGTTTTGCGAGGTTTTAGAAATGTATTCGTCGGATTTCTTAAGCGACAATAAATTCAATTTAATTTGATAAATTAGTATATACAGCTATCTGTCTCTGTTAATAAATGTTTAGGAACTTACGACTCCATGTAAACTCGGTTGAAAGCATTATTTTGCTCCATGTTTCGTATAACGCAATAGTAGTGATTCAGGTCTGCTCCATTATAATGACAGGATTTGCAAAGGTTGTTATTTAAATGACAATTAAGGCAAACGTATCGACTACCAAGGATAGGTTTTGCATTACAACGGAAACAATCAACGCCAACAAAGATATTATTTGATGTATCAACCGGCGATGCCATCGAATGTTTAGCTACGTTACTTCTGTCGTTTTGATAATTGCAGACGTGTAAAGAGATTGGTGCTCTTTCTTCAGAACATGATGCTTTGATAGAGCATTTTGCAACAAGAATACCATTCTGCATGTAGTACTGTTTTAAACGCAGTAATGAAAATTGATGAACTGGTTTCCACAGAGCTCCTGCCGCATATTTAACGTGCATGGGATTAATGCTCAAAATTATATTTGGCATCTAGCAATATAAAATATCAAAAAATTAACTGAGCTTCATTAAAATGCAAATATTAAGATACCCAAGTAACTGTATATCTTCGACAAATTTGTTGATTCAATGGTAAGCTGAGTGCTGAAACCGGATTTCTGGCACTCTGTTTTTTCTTCGCTTATTTCCAAACAAGTAAATGACCACGTTTGATCAGTTCCGTTGATCTGGTTTAAAAGAATGAATAGCTTGCCATGTTCTGTTATCATGTCCACTGCAATCGGAGTAAACTTGTTCCACTCATTTTCTTTGGTATTTATGCCTTGAAAGTCTTCAACATTGATGTCGATATCAGCATCACGGCATACAACGATTTCGTGCTTATCTTTCAAATGAGTCATCGCTTGAAGTAATGATTTGGTGTTTATTGTAAATGCACAGGAGTATCCAAGAAGCTCACACAATTTAGCTGAATGTCCACTGAATCATTAAATGAAATATTGAATATGATATGGAATGATATAGCTTTTTACTTGATTAATATTTGAATAAAAATCTTACGCAAATGAACAGCTTTTCGTGTGACCTTGAATTTGATTTCTGGGAAGTTTTGTAGTACAACCTAAGGACTTATTTCCACAGTCAAATTTCATCATATCAAGTAGTTCCTCAAGCGCTCGACAGCGAATTTTTGGTTGCTCAAACTCCGTTCTACACTGAGGACAATTTGAAAGGTTTTTACTACACTTGTGACAAACAGTGTGTCCATTTTTACATTGAAATATTTCCTGTTCAGGAATCTCAAAGCAAACTGGACAACTGAATTTTTCAGTCACTTCGTTTTCCATTGTAGTCAAAAGGGGTGAGGTTGTAGAGTGGTACTGAGCACAAAAATATAAATGACTACTACATCCAGCAAAAACGTTCAATATAATGATGTCAGTCACATTTCTGGTTATTTGAGCAATGACTCTGTAAAAAACAATCGTACCGATCCTATGTTGCATGCTAGTTTATATGTTATCACACATAAAAGCTTTTTATCTCCTATTTTAACGTAAGCGTACCATGCAAACATCCGTAGAGATTACGACAATTTCTATTGAAAACTAAATAAGTCAGCACTTATTAAACTATTCGTCATCAGTAAAAGATCCTATTTCATAAATCATTAATTTATAGGTACATAAAGTGCGGAATCGTTTGATGTCTTTCAAATGGTTTAAACATCAGTTTAGTCAGATTTATATATACGTGACTTAACATTAGTTGCATTCTAGTATTAATTATATGTGTGTCATGGCGCGATTAATGACCAGCAGTCTTAACTACCTATGTCATTTTACTAAGAATTTGCTTATGCAACAGTCTGCTTGTTTTTATTTACATCTAATAGATTCATACATAATAACATGCTAATACATTACACATTATTATATTTAATGCATACATTTTAGATTTAGATTACGTTTGCCGCCTCTATTTTCGTTGTGAACATAAAATGATTATTTTAACCTTGAAACAAAAAGCCAGTTTCGCTGATTTATCCTTTATGTACAGAGACTGTTAGATAACAAAAACTTAATTCTTGATAGCATGGTGTACATAAATTGTTAGATGCATAGTTCAAAACTTCTTAATACTTCAAGTGTCTCAAATTTCTTTTCAAATATAGCCCATATTACTTTGGTCGTTTTCTCATGGGTTCCAGTGGCTGCAAAGAAGTGTTCGTTCGCATGATTTGCAATATGAAAACAGTCACTGCAATATCCTTTCAGTGGCTTGCATATCAAACATATATAGTTTTTTAAACCGGAGCAGCCACAACACTTGTAGTTAGCCTGGTCAATGATTGCTTTATCTGTTTCATACAAAAAATCATGATTAATTTAAAATCTAGTCATTATGCTATTTTACGTACCAATAGTTTGCGCTATTTATATACCTTCTGACGTTTTCGTACCACTGGTACCTCGGAATCCAGGAGTTCTAGAAAATTGCACAAACCCACTTTTTCAAACATTATTTCCAAAATATATGTATTATTTATTAGTTAGATTACCCAAACGTTTCGTTGTACTTACGCTTGTATCATACTTTGGTAATAATTGATCAGATTATGCTGATCTGGGTTTTGTATAATGCAAAAGATATGATGTGGATATTCTCCACTCTCATAACAAGATTGGCAAAGGTCTTGACTTGTTTGGCTTTGGAGGCAGGCAAACCGAATTCCCACAATTGGTGTTTTATTGCATTTAAAGCAGGAATATCCTGAGTACAAGACGTCTGTTGACTGATCGCTGCTGTCTTGGCTTTGTAACTGACATTCTGATGTTCGACATCGCTTTGGGCATACACTTTGGCCACCAGAAGTGGGTGATGGACGAGCTTTAGACGGAAGAGAAATCAAACTTGGCAGAGTAGCATTTTTAATTGGTTTTCTTGGAATGCTGGAAGCATATACGGATTCTGATTTGACTAGTGACGATTCTGTATGCTTAATATTTTTCTGTATAGAGCATTTCACAACCAGCGTGCCATCCTCATCTATGTACTGCTGTCTTAAAATTGCCAATGGAAATCGATGAATTTGATTGGTTAATGCTGCCACGGTGTATTTTATGGGAATAGTATCAGTACTCCAAACGATATTCGACATCTACAAAATTAAATCGATTACAATTAAATTTTGCTTTAAAACTTGAACTTAAACATGAAATTATTTTAATACCTCAGATTTAGATTTTGCGCTGATATTGTAGTTGGCTTTAAACTCTGACTCTTCTTCTTCAGTTTTAATTCCATCTCCAATTTCTAAACAAGTAAATGATAATGTTCCATCAGTACCATTTATTAGCACCATTATAATAAACAGTTTTCCATGTTTGGTTATCATATCCACTGCAACGGGACTCCACATGTTGTTTTGTTTGGCATTTGTAGCACAAAAACCAGCAAAATTTATTTCAACATTTCTATCCCCGCAAACAATGACGTCATGAACGTCCTTCAGGTGTGCTAGTGCTTGCGTTAAGGATTTCACTGGCATATCAAAATTGCAGGTAAATCCTAATTGCTCGCACAATTTTACTGTGAAACTTCTAAATATTTTAAAAACAAATGCAATATTAATTTTTGAATTATAAACGGTTTTTAAAATAATGAAACATGTGTAACTTACTCAGTTTGGCAGTATTTCAAATGAGACTGAATTTCGTTTCTGGACAATTTTATACTGCAGCCTATTCCCTTATTTGCACAATTAAATTTCATCATGTCCAGTAAGTCTTCCAGCGCACGACATCGAATTTTGGGCTTTCCAAAAGCCACTCTACACTGAGGACATTTTGAAAGATTTTTACCACATGTGTGACATACAGTATGTCCATTTTTGCACTGGAATATTTCCTTTTCAGGAATTTCAAAGCAAACAGGACAACTAAATTTTTCACTTAGTGCGCTATCCATTTTACAAAATATGTTGTAAAAATTACGTTTAAAAGTAAAAATCAAAATGGCTACGGAGCTCTTTGCGAAATCTGCAATGTAATGCGCAACATACTGATATCAATCCAAATTTCTTAGAATTTGATCAATGACTCAACAGTCGAAGGTTTATTACTTGGTAAAAATTATGTACCTGTACCACCACAACTAATCATACGAGTTCTGAATCTCTTATCGTCACCTATCTTTACATTCATTCATGCGGTGTTTACATAATAAACACTTGTATAACGACCAAAGGTTATTGATTTGGCTTGGGAAATCCTAATAATTTACATACACCAATGTACTTCTGTATTTGTATGATTGTTTTATTCATGAGGTTCAGAATGAATACAAGATTGCCAGACGTACTTGCCTACTACTTAGTAAGCAGTCAAGAACTTTATAATCGTCATCGTATATCCCTACAGAAAAAGTGCACAGAGATTTTTTTTGCAGTACAAAGCTTGTTACATAATTTGGCATTGTGTGTAAAAGCTCTCAAAATTCCACAAAACTATTAACTTTTACCCTGCTGGAAATCTCTTGAAACCCAGTATTGAAACGTAGCACGCATTAAAGGCACTAAGCAATCCGGCATTTTTGAACGGTGGGGCAAATATATTGGGAAATAAAAAGTTCTTGTCAATTCCCATTCCCATGCCGATTAGAGCTGCAAACACGAAAGGAAATGTGGTGGTTCTGATTGTATTTTTGGCATGTGGTTTGCTGCAAGCAGTTAGTTGCTTTGTAATTGAAATAAGAAAAAGCGTAAAATTTGGAAATTGTTATGCTTTTGTTACAAAATTTCATTATATGCTTTTTCGTTTGCAAAATATCTAGAACGAGTTTTTTTATATCAAGCTAAAAAAGAAAAAGAGTTTGGATGACCACCAAACAAGCAACAAAACAATCTAAAAAATGTTCGTTCCAAGAGCGCACCTAAACCAAAAACCAGGATTGAAACATAATAAGTACAATATATTAAGTAATGTGGGTATTGTTCTTCTACGGCTTGGGTTTAAAAAATACTTCTTCTTTAATCACAACTGTTCTAACTTAAGAAAAATTTAATGTGATTTTAAAATAAAGGAGAATTTTTAGAATCTTTTATAGAGTTGTTAACCGTTAGAATTACTTACAGGAAATGTTTTTGTATTGAAAGTTTATTGGAATATATTGCCATACGCGTGTATTTATAGACATAAATATTAATCAATTAACTAATTCCAACTGGTTATGATTAATCTCTCTACGATCAAATTGGACTAATGTCTCCGGCACCGTCGGAAACTTAATAATACTATCTCCCTTTAAAAATACTAACTTAAAAATTAAAGTTTTACTTTTTTAACACACACAAGTTGTATTAAATCAGCCATTAATTTTATTTAGTACTCTTAAATATGTACAACATCCATCTACAGCAGTATTCAGAAACGTGCACGAAACAAAAATGATTAAGTCAAGCACATCACAGCAAATAATACGACAAATTTCATGAAATTCATTGATTTTAACTTTTTACCTTGTGTTCACTACTCATTTCCGGTTTCGGGATCCTTCGGGTACAAATCCAGAACGGAACTCGCCTCAATCATAATCCTCGCCGCTTGTTCAATCGAAGTCACTTCTCGTTTGAAATAGTCCATCAATTTCTCTTCAGCCTGTTTCATGCCCAATGTTTTGGCAAGGCACATCAATCTTCCACAATTATCCAGGTTGACCAAATGACCCAACGACTGTTCCAAGAACTCGAATAAACCCTTCAACTCATACTTGTGTGCAGCATAAGTCAAACCCTCCAAAATTCCCATTTCCTTCCAGTTATCCTTTAGCTCACCAGTGTGCACAAAGTGCAGAAAAACGTCCAGTGCCTTTGAAGGAATGTCTTCAATTTTCACTTGACCGCTGTCAGCTTCACTCATTTCCGTTTGGAACATGTTCCGAAAGACTGGACTTCGAACGCATAGAATTCCCCGGTTGACCTTGAATTCCGTGCCATCTTCACATACTACTTTGGTTGGTGCATCCCTCCAAGAATCGGAATGTAGGTATAATGTCTTCAGATTTTGCGTCATTGTTCTAAGGGAATTTTCCGTGAAGGTGGACAGAGTGTTAGAAAATTGGACAGCTGGCTTGGGGTCAAAGTTTAAAATAGTGACAGTGATGTTCATAGGCAAACTGCCATCCTCAGGCTGAAGCAAGCGCGACAGACTTTCGTCACTATAGTCCTGGAGCATACCAAGAAAATAAATTTCCGATCCCTTGAGTAAGCTTTCCAAATCCTGACCTAAAGAAAAATATAGGAATTATCCAATAATTAGAATCTGTCTAAGAATGAATCACCACAGAAGTTAAAAATTACAATATTTTACTGTCTTACTGAGTTTTTGACTGTTATACGAGGTTCCAACAGCGGTCAGGATTTGCAAACCAAACCGAATCATTACTTTGGCCGCTATCTCAGCAGGTGGAAAGGGTTCAGCCAATTTTAAATAAAATCCCAAATACGTATGCCCCCGTTCTGTTTGCTTCTTCAAACCGCAAGTCAACTTTATAGGAATTCGCCAACCTCAAAGCTGACATTTTGCCAAGCAATCCACTTATCAGACTTCACCAGATCCAGAAAATAGGGGACTTTCCAGGTAAAGCGTTGCATCTCCTCTTTTATCTGCAAGTAGAACATTAAATCTCTATCAATCAATCTAAACATCAATTATTACCTAGATTGATTAAAAAAGCAATCAGAACGGCATGACATGCGACTTACCTGTTCATTGATTAGTTCCTTTGACGCCATTTCCAACACTAAGTCTTCGCACCAGCGAAGTAACCAGAGACGAATAAACCCTTGTAAATGTGTAAGTAAGTAGCCGCATGAACCTATAAAAAACCACCCATCCTCTCGAATAGTCCTTGCACACTTAACACCGCCCCCACAAACCGCCCCCCCGCCCCCCCCCCCTACAAACATTTGCCCCGGCTCTTAACATTCTAAAAACCCAAATTCCCCCCTTTTTCTAGTCTCATTTTTATCCCCAATTAGATACCCACTCATTCTACTTCCCACCTTCCCCACATAACCCTCCCCCCCCCAAGCCCCCCTACTTAACATTTCCCCTCTAGACATGTTCTTAAAAACCCAAAATTCCCCCCGTTGTTCTGATTTCTCATTTCCCCCCAATGTTTGAGTACCCAAGAAGCCTACTCCCCAACGTCCCCAACAAACCCGCTCCCCCCCCAGATCCCCCCTAATTCGCTTTCCAATGTCCTAAACAGTCTAAAAACCCAAATGCCACTCGTGTGCATTCGCAGTTGTCCCCTATTTGGTAGACAAAAGAAGTTGTGCTACGGTCCTCGGGAACCTATTCCAGAAAAAAAAATTGAAAAAAGTTGTAAGGGACCGGAGTTATACACTTTTTTCAATTTTTAGCGCCCTCTGGTGTTTTTTTGTGAAAATGTTTTTGGACCAGGCGCGAGGTCTCGTTGAGAGGTACAGTTTAGAAAAAAACAGAATTCAAAAATTCCATTTCTAAGGGGCGTTTTAGGGGCGACGGACGGGCGGGCGGACGGGCGGACGGGCGGACGGGCGGACGGGCGGACGGACCCGGAACAGACAAAATGTCCATTATGAATAATTAGCCTGCGGCTACTTAATAAAATCCCAAAGTTTAATCTTAATCCAACTAATTGTTAGTAAATTAAATCTACGATTAAAGCAGTTAGTTAATTTTTAGCTACTTTCACTGCAATACAATGGCTGGGCAGAAGGAGCGGATGACGAATGACGACAATGAATCGTCTGAATGTGAATAAAAGTTCAACTATTTTGCCTGCTAATTTCTCACTTCACCCCAGCCAGACCCCCCACACTTTGCGCTACATCACAAACTGCATGGTCAAGTTCATAAAACGTTTTCTTTACAGGAAAAACGAAACGGATCTTCTATTCAGACTCAGGCGATTCAGTTCATTCTCGTCAACCAACCAGCCGCTTCAGTGCATTGCAAGTAGCACAAAATTAATTAATTGTTTAATCGTAGATTTGCTTGCAATTTGTTAGATTAAGGTTTGGAATATTATTGGGACTTCCCTAGTGAAGGGTGAAGACTTGATGTTGGAAATGGCGTCCAAAGTACTAGTCAATGAAAAGGTGAGTTTATTATGTGTGGTGTCAACCGTTAGCTTTTCAGATGGTTTGGGGTACTCAATATTAATTTGCTTTTGAACTACTATTACTGTTCTACTTGTAGACTAAAGCGGAGACTCAACGCTTTACTTGGAAGCTTCCATATTTTTCTGAAGCTGTGACATCTGAGGAGCACATTGCCCTTCAACATGTTAGTTACCAGGTTGGCGAGAGCATTGGAATTCCCATCAATTTGACTTGCGCTTTGAAGAAGGGAACTGAATGTGTGAGTAGGCTTCGTGGTATGGAACCGTGCCTAGGATTTTCTGTAAAATTGACAGAACCCTTTCCGCCTGCTGAGGTTGTGTCCAAAGTAAGGGTCAGATGTGCTCTGCAAATCCTGTCTAATTCGGGAGACTCGTTCTACGATAATAAGTACAGTAAGCTGTTGGTATTATATTTCGATATTTTAACTTAGTTTTATTAATCTCTCTGAACTGACTCATCCCTATAAAATCTAATTACTTGGTGATTGATTTCTCAAGGTGAGGATTTGGGAAATTTGCTACAGGGGTCGACCATTGACTTTCAAAACGTGTTCCACTGGAACTTCCCGAACATTCTTATTCCTCCAAATTTGCTTCAGGGTGAGGACGACACTTTGTCTGTGTACCTGACAGCTACCATTATCAACTTGGACGCAAAGCCAGTTACCCAATTATCCAGTGTCGTGGCCACTTTCAAGGAGAAGTTCCGTGAGAAGATGACACAAGATTTGAAGACTTTGTACCAGGAACCTGGTCCCTGGAGAGATGCACCTACAAAAGTGGTATGTCGGGATGCTACCCACTTCCATGTTAACCGGGGAATTCTTTGCACTCGAAGTCCAGTCTTCCGAACCATGTTCCAAACGGAAATGAGCGAGGCTGACAGTGGTCAAGTGAAAATTGATGAGATTCCTTCAAGGGCACTGGATGTCTTTCTGCACTTTGTGCACACTGGCGAGCTTAAAGATAACTGGAAGGAAGTGGGGATCTTGGAAGGTCTGACCTACGCCGCACATAAATATGAGCTACATGATTTATTTGAATTCTTGAAATTGGCATTGGATCACTTGGTCAACCAAGAGAATTGTGGAAGATTGCTGAACCTGGCTAAAACCTATGGCATGGAACAGGCTGAGAAGCAACTCATGGAATATTTCAAACGAGAGGTGACCTCAATGGACCAAGCTGCAAGGATTATGAGGGAGGCAGAATCAGTACTGGATTTGTATCCACAGGAGTCCGAAACCGGGAATGAGTAGAGGCGACCAGGATATCATGGATGACATACTAATGTGCTTGACTAAATCATTTGTGTTCTTTGTCTGAAGACGGTTATTATTGGATTTTATGCAAAAACAGTCAAATAAATTAAATATTAGAAAAATTAATGATTGTTCCAACAGCAAACTTTTATTTTAATATAGTTAGCATATCATTATCAATAGCATTTCAAAAGGTGGATGGTTTTATGGGATTTCTGAAAATGACGGCTGGATATATTAGCCAAAATTGAAGAAGTTTTAAAACTGTTTATTGTTGAAAAGGGACGACAGACGATGTTCACCCTTAATACAATTATGTAGTAATTACATTGTAGTTAATTAGATGTCTGAAAGTAGATTTTGAATACTTGCTCAGCATTTAATGAAAAGGTTTGTTGTCGGCCGGCAGGACGGAATGAGATTTGCGGGATGGTTCAAGGAGTTAGCTCTGGTCTGACTTACGTCTGCGTCTGCTTAACAAAACGTTTTCTAAAGGAGAAAGAACGAATCCAAGTAGGTAAATCGTTTGTTGAGGCAACCATTCATTCTCATTCTCGTCATCTAATCCGTTGCATCTGACAAGAAAGCTGTGGAAGTGTAAGTAGCAAAAAAACAAGTTAACTACTTTAATCCTTATTTTAATTACAATCGATTGGGGTAAAGTCTTGAAACCTATTATATTGGTTTTGGTTAATTTTTCGTAATTGCTAATTAATTGACAATGGTTTCCTGTGAATTTAAGATGAAGATTTGGAAAAGTTACTGGGTGGATATGCATTAGAATTTAACAGAGTATTAGGGGGAAACGCGGACGAAATTCCGTCAGGATTGCTCCAGGATGACTCACTATCTGTGAATCTCATTGCTACCATTTTTAACTTGGATGCCAAGCCAACTACTCACTTAAATGGTATTCTGGCCAACTTCCAGGAAAGGTCCCTTCAAAAACTGAGGCAAGATTTGAAGATCTTGTACCAGGAACCTGGTTCCTGGAGGGATGAGCCCACTGTAATTTTATGTCAGGATGGCACCCAGCTCAAGGTTAATCGGGGAATCCTCTGTGTTCGAAGTCCAGTATTTCGAACCATGTTCCAAACGGAAGTGAGTGAAGCTGACAGTGGTCAAGTGAAGATTTATGAGATTCCTTCAAAGGCTCTGGACGTTTTCCTCCACTTTGTGCACACCGGCGAGCTTAAGAATAGCTGGAAGGAAATAGGAATTCTGGAGGGTTTGACCTACGCCGCACACAAGTACGAATTAACGAATTAAAGGATGTACTTGAGTTCTTGGAATTGGCATTGGGTCATTTGGTCAACCAGGGAAATATCGGAAGATTGATGAATCTTGCTAAAACATTGGGTATGGTGCAAGCTGAGAAGGAATTGATGGACTATTTCAAACGGGAGGTGACTTCGATTGAACAAGCGGCGAGTATTATCAAGGAGGCGGAATCGTCTCTGGATTTGTATCCAAAGTAAAGGGGCTTGAAACGGGAAATGTGCTTGACTTAATCATTTCTTGTAATAGGCTGTTGTATTTCTTTAAACCGCTTTAGTTAAATTTTGTGCAAAAGTGAAACTACTGAATAAAGTTTTAGTTGGAGTTAACTATTTGTGAATTAATTATTATACCTTTTTTTAAATAAAGCAATAGCAAATGCAGTAATTAAGAATCGAAGATTAGAACCCCGGGGTGGGGCCTTCGGCCCGCAAATAAACGGATTTTAACAAATGGACCTAATATTTGTAATCCTGGTAAAAAATGGACCTGAAATCATGTGTCACACATAATATATCCATTAATTTGGAAAATTTAACAATTAAGGGCCCAAACCAGGACCTAAATAGTTAAATTTTAACTAATGAACTTCAAATTCGTAATCCTGGTCAAAAACGGACCTATAATCATGTGTCACACAGCATAGATCCATTAAATTAGCGGATTCGAAAATTAAGGCCCTGATTTCAGGGCCTAAATAGTTAAATTTTAACAAACCAACCTTGGATTCGTAATCCTGGTCAAAAATGGACCTATAATCATGTGTCACACAGCATGGATGCATTAAATTTGCAGATTCGAAAATTAAGGCCCTGATTTCAGGACCTTACAATCCGAATTTTAGCAAACGGACTGTGGATTCGTAATCCTGGTCAAAAATGGACCTAAAATCATGTGCCGCATGATATAGGTCCTATGTAAAAATGTTTGACCGTTGGTGACCTCTGACCTTTGGAGTTGACCTATTGACCTGAAATTCATAAGGGTTCTGTCGGAGGTCCACCAGAGTCTGTATACCAAATTTGGTTAGAATCGGATTAGCCGTTTCGGAGAAAAACGTGTTCGGCCGGACGGCCGGACGTCCGGACGGCCGGACGGCCGGACGGCCAGACGGCCGGACGGCCGGAATAGGAAATTAGAAAGAATCTTCGATTCTTAATAAAACATTTCTGGAATTTTAACAGGAGAATATAGTTTAATGAGGTATAACTAATTCCTTTTTGCTAGCCAAAAAAATCCATTTTCTCATTTCACCCCAGATCCCACACGCCGAAGCTTCATTTTTATTTGCAATCTGCATGTGGGATTGCACTAGAAAATGGAGCGATGGACGACGGACGTGCGTACTATTACGTCATGTTTTCGACGTGGCCGAGGTCCGAATTAAGAAATTGACAGAAAATAGAACTTACATTCAGATTCAGAGAGCATTCCGTCTCGTCATATCCGCTAATCCGTTCCCTATAACCACTCATTGCAGTGTGAATTGCAAAAAATTAACTAACGGTTTTAACCGTAGATTTGCTCACAGTTAATTGGATTAAGATTACAGTTTGTTTTTTATTCTGGTTTCCGGTGTTTTTGCTCACGGTGCAAAGACTTGAGTGTTGGAAATGGCTTCCAAGCAACTGTTCAGTGAGCAGGTGAGTTATGTCAACTTGTCAACAGTTAGTTTTTCCAAAAACATTGTTTTATGGGCCTTTGATGAATGACGTAATGTTCAATGTAGTTCCAGACTAAAGCGGAGACGCAACGCTTTACCTGGAAAATCCCCGATGTTCCTACACTGGTCAGGGCTGACCAGGGCTTTTCCCTTAAAAATGAAAGCTTTCAGATGGGCGCAAGCATTGGGATTCCAATCAATTTTACTTGCTATTTGGAACTGAAAAGAGAATTCAGTCGGAACCCTTTGTATAGGGCGAATAGTAAACCCTACCTTGGATTTTCTGTTAAATTGGCAGAGCCCTTTCGATCTGCTAAATTAGCAGCTAAAGCGAATGCCAGTTTCACTTTGGAAATGGAGTCCAATACTGGAAAAACGCTCTGCAAAGAAAACTCCAGTAAGCTAGTAATAAATCTAGTATCTAGTTCAACTTACAATTTTACCCTTTTGTCCCGCGTGTATTGAACAAGGTTGTAAATTAGTAATTGTTCCCGGGAAAATAGGTCTGGATGTGAAAAGCTTACTAAAGGAACGGACAATTTATTTTGGATACAAACTTATCAACTACGTCGATCCGACAACTTCCCGAGATTTGCCACAGCAGGAGGATGACACTTGGTCGGTGAACCTTACTGCTACCATTTTCACTGTGAACGACAAGCCTATTGTCCAATTACCCAGTCTTGTGGCCACTTTCAAAGAACGATCTCTTCAAAAAAGGACGCACGATTTTAAGATGTTTTTCCAGGAACCTGGATTTAAGGAGGATGCACCCATTGCAATAGTGTGTAAGGATGGCACCCAGTTTAAGGTTTATCGGGGAATTCTTTGTGCTCGAAGTCCAGTCTTCCGAACCATGTTCCAAACAGAAATGAGTGAAGCTGACAGTGGTCAAGTGAGGATTTAAGACATTCCTTCAAAGGCTTTGGATGTATTTCTGCACTTTGTGGACACTGGGAAGTTAAAGGATAATTGGAAAAAACTGGGAATTTTGGAGGATCTCACCTTCGCCGCACACAAGTATGATGTGAAGGATTTATTTGACTTCTTGGACCAGTCGTTGGGTCATTTGGTCAACCAGGAGAACTGTGGAAAACTGATGAGCCTTGCTAAAACATTGGGCATGAAACAGGCTGAGAAGGAATTGATGGACTATTTCAAACGGGAGGTTAATTCAATTGAACAAGCCGCCCAAATTATGACTGAGGTGGTGGATTTGGTTCTGGGTTTGTGCTGTAATACACCCATCGAGTAAGCACACGGCAAGCTCCCTACTTCAAATTCCTAGAGACCACGAGACGAGACAACAGGAGAACATTGAAAAATCTCAATGTTCATTCTCCTTAGGAGTTTCACAAAATTCACACATGCTAGTGCAGGGCTCTTTCAGTCTTCCCTGCAGAGCTTAAATTCGGCAATTAAATTAATTTATAAAAGAAAATTCATATTTATAATAATTTTCGATCGATAGTTTGAATTAAAGATATCTCTTATAAATAAAAAAGTTATGATTTTGGTGTATTTTCATTTGAAAAATCATCAGTAGCACAGGAAAGCGGTGTGCATAATAAAAGAAATTTATGTCACCGTTACAGTGCCCAGAGGAACCCGAAACCGGAAACGATTAGTGACGAACAAAAAATTTATGAATTAATTGAAATTTAAATGTGCTTGACTTAATCATTTGTAGCTCTGTATTTCCTTTAAATGTAGGATAGAAAACTGTTATAATTGAATTTGTTACAAAATTGAAAGCCGTAAATAAAGTACCTAAATACCGTAAATTCTCAATTTATAGCCCTCTCTCAAATTATAGCCCCTCTCTAATTATAGGCCTCCCCGCCAGGGGTAAAATTGAAAATTTAGCCTCTCCCAAATTATAGCCCTCCTCAAAAACTAATTCGCTATTTAGTTCTTTCAAAACGACTATTAAACAATCAATCTTGACATGAAAAGGTTCAAGATGAAGAATTGTGTACCAAAAGATGTCAGTACTAGTTAATACTGAAAAATTAAAGCATAATTCCGTAATAAATAGCTAACAAATTATGGGTAGCAGGCACTACGTAAGTAATATTATGACATAATTTGTATTTTATTCAATTTTAAGGATGCTTGCTTAAAATTTTTACATTTTTACACATTTTTTTGAAAACAATTGTTGAGTTTCAAGGCGGTTTTGAAATTTCAGCCTCTCTCAATTTATGGCCTCTCTCTAATTATAGCCCTCCCTGAGAGGGATAAATTAGAAAATTTAGCCGGGGCTATAAATTGAGAATTTACGGTAGTTTATTAACAAAACATTTGTTAAAAAGCCAACTTTTCTTTTAACAATTCAAAATGGGAATAATATGTAGTAACATCGTGTGTTTCTATAAGTAGCTGGAGTCATTATTAGGATTTCATTGGTTTACCCAGACATGAAGTGACAAATGATTGAAGTCCCCCTCCACAATCATTATATTTACCACTTTCTGCTGATAAATAAAAAATCGTCGTTGGGGGTCTGGGAATGAACTCTGATTCACCTCCGCGAAATTAAAAGGTACTTTTAACAGACACTGTACAATTAATTCTATTTTCTCAATGCACCCAGACCACACAAGTTACAGCTTGTCTGCCCTGGAGCGCTAGAAGCACATTATCGTGTTCCGTGACCGACGTGGGGGGTCTGGGGAAAAGTGAGAAATTGGCTGAGAAAACTGAACTCACATTTATTACTCAGACCATTCATGTCGTCTCCGCTGATCCGCTCCTTCTGACCAGCCATTGCAGTGCAAGTAGCTAAAAATTAACTAACTGCTTTAATCGTAGATTTACTGACAATTAGTTTGATTACGATTAAAGCATTAAAGTTTGGGATATTATTTGTCTCTGGTTATTTCGCTGGTGCAAAGACTTGGTGTTGGAAATGGCGTCCAGGGAACTATACAATGATCAGGTGAGTTACGTGTCATGTCAACTGTTAACCATTAGTTTCTAAGAACTGCTTTTTAATGGTTATAGTCAATGCTTTCTTAACTGACACAGTTACTCTTTCAATCAATTAATTAGCAAATAGATTATCATAAATGTTGGCTTTACTTACAGACTATGGCGGAGAAGCAGCGTTTTACCTGGAAAATCCCACATTTCCCGGAACTTGTCAAGTCTGAGGAGTGCATTGCCCAGCAAATGGTCAATTTCCAGGTGGGCTCGGGTATTGGGATTCCAACCAATTTTACTTGCTTCCTGAAAACGGAAGAGTTGTCTACTGCTCGGTTTGTTACGCAAAAGTCACTTGGCGTTTCAATAAAATTGGCAGAACCCTACCCACCCGCTGAAGTAGCTGCCAAAGTCAATGTGAATTTGGCACTGGAAATCTTGTCCAATAATGTTCCGAGCAGCGTGATCTACAGTAAAAATTTCAGTAAGCTAAATACATAGCTTAATTCGCTGTACTTACGGTACTCACAATGCAATAGTCAAATTTGTTAAAAACTTGTTCATTTCTGTAGGTCAGAATTTGGGTAGTTTCCTCCAGGGATCTGTTGTGTACTTTCCAAATATTTTCCTCAACTATACAGACGGAATTGCCAAGAGTTTGCTTCACCCCCTAAATGATACTCTTTCTGTGAACCTGATTGTTACCATTTTCAACTTGAACGCCAAGCCAGCCACTCAAATTTGCGGTGTTCATAATAGCTTCCAGGAGAGATCTCTCCAAAAAATGACGCAGGATTTGACTACTTTGTACCAAGAGTCTGGTTCTTGGAAGGATGCACCTACCAAGATTGTATGCAAGGATGGCACCGAATTCAATGTTAACCGGGGAATTCTTTGTGTTCGAAGTCCAGTCTTCCGAACCATGTTCCAAACGGAAATGAGTGAAGTTGACAGTGGTCAAGTGAGAATCGAAGAGATTCCTTCGAAGGCTCTGGACGTTTTTCTGCACTTTGTGCACACCGGCGAGCTAAAGGAGAACTGGAAGGAACCAGGAATACTGGAAGGTTTGACCTACGCCGCACACAAGTATGAGTTGAAGGATTTATTCGAGTTCTTGAACCAGATTTTCGGTCATTTGGTCAACCTGGAGAACTGCGGAAGATTGATGAGCCTTGCTAAAACATTGGGCATGAAACAGGCTGAGGAGAAATTGATGGACTACTTTAAACGGGAGGTGAATTCAATTGAACAGGCGACAAAGATAATGATTGAGGCGAATTCAGTTTTGAATTTGTATCCGAGGGACCACGAAACCGGAAATGAGTAGTGATGACAAAACAAAAAGTTTAAATCAATGAATTCCATGAAATTTCATATTTGCTGTAATGTGCTTGACTTAATCATTTTTGTTTAGTGCCCATTTCTGAAAACTGCTGTAATTGAATTTTGTTCATAATTGAAACTAATAAATGAAATTAATGGCTGAATTAATATAACTAATGGCTGTTTAAAAAGAAAAACCTTAATAGTAGAGAAAAGAT